>VWPW01004648.1:245756-273551 GCA_013389825.1 Crypturellus undulatus | reverse complement strand
CGCCGCCCTCGACGCCATCGGGCAAGCCGTGCTCCGCCGCGGCGAGAGCGCCCGCGACGGGCTGGGCGCCGCGCTGGCCCGCCTGCTCCTGCTCTCCAAGCGCTGCCCCTTCCGCGACGTGAGGGAGAGGAGCGAGGCCATCCTGGGCGCCGTGCAGGTGAGCGCCGCGCGGGGCGGGCGGCAGCGGGGCCGCGGGCGGCTCCTCGCTCGCCCTTCCTCCCTGGGGTGATTTTGGGAAGGAGTCGTGGAAGGGCAGGGAGAGGTGGCGGGGAGCGCCGGGCTGACAGCGGCAGCGGGCGCCCGCAGGGAAGATTCGCCCGTAAACATCAAGGCTGCCAAATAAAAACTGATAAACCCGTGCGGAAAGTTTCCGAGCCCTCGAGAGTCGTATGAGCTTCAGGACTGATAAAGCGGTGTTTGTCAAAGCTCTTGTTCGGCTACTTTTAATTGGTAAAGAGTCTCCTATTAAAACTCGCAGGTGGAGAACAGCCAAGAACAGATTAAACTTGCTGACTGTTAGCCTTTCTTGCTAACAAAACTTTTAAATTTTTTTTTCTTTTTTTCTTTTTTTTTTTTTATTCCTTCACCGATTACAGCCCAAGCGTAGTTACTCTTGTTGCAATTTTCTTGCTGGTCTAAAGGGTTTGCAAAAGTCTTGATATTTTGATGGTGAACTTGTTTTGCAGGATAGAGCATCACCCCTGAAAAATACTATGCCCTGCAGAGAAGGGAAAGGAAATGGGGGGTATTTATTTTAATCACAAGCGAGCGCATTGAGTTGTGCTTGGATTTAATTCCCTGCTTTCNTTTTTTTTTTTTTTTTTTTTTCTTCTCTGAAAACTTCTCAGTTTGTGCAACATGTTGAACTTTACATGCACTATAATTTATACAGTCTTGGCTGTATGGGACATTTTTCTTAAAGCAGATTTTGCCAAGAAAAGCTATAAATGCAGTGTGGTTTGTGTGGGGGCCTTGACAGTTGCACTGGTTTATAAAAATAAAAACTTTGAATACCTGCTCCTTGTGCAGCATCTTTCCTGTTAGAGGTTGGAGCTGGAGGACACTGTTACCAGTGTGAATGATGAGTCACTAGAACTGACTGCGAGGGAAAGACTTTCCTTTTATCAAGTACAAGTTATCGGAGTTTATTCGGAGGCCAAAAGGGTGATGATCTCTGACCTAAATCACAGTGGAGGTCACACTGAGGTTTACATTTATGAAGTCACCAGCACGTTAAACTTTGTCTTGTTTAGAAACTGCTAGTAATGTTTTTAATAGGCCAGAAATTCTAGTAGAGAGTTAAAGTTCACTACACTTTGATATAGCAAGTCCAAGTTCGCATCACATGGTCAGAGCTGGCTTGGCTAATGGTAACAAGGGTGAAAAAGCTACAGGAATATGAAACCCTTCGTACGTGCGGGCGCTGCAGGAAAGCTCTTCCAGCAAGTTAACGAAAGTCAAAGCAAATACATCATAGTTTAAAAAAAGGTCTTTCAAAGATGCTTTTCTAACCATATATTCTTATCTGTATCTTCTCCCTTTATCAGCTTTTCTGAACTGAGAATGGCAAGTTTTAGTTCTTAAGATCGTACTCACGAGTGTAAATCGGCACTCATGGAAGACATAATCCGATCCAAGCATTCTGTTTTGGATGCTGTGGACTGTTTTATCAGACATAAAGTGGCTCTCTGTTAATTTCATGGCCAAGGGGGATTTTATTCAAATCTCTGCCATGGAAGTGACAGAGCAAAATATTATGCAAAGTGTCATTATTCTATAGAATTTCCAGCTTTTAGTGGTAATTCTAAAGGTAAACAGCTTAGTAATTTTATAATAAAACAGAATTCTGTTTAGAATGGTATCAGTGACTAAAGGACTCATTGTATTGCTTTACATGTCTGTGTTAGGATATGAAACAATCTTTCTGCGGTAGTATATATCACTATTTCAACCTTATTCTCTGTCCAAGCTGTAAAAGGACAAAAAGCCCAGGGCAGGAGGAGGCAGCTTTTGTCCTAAAGATCCTCTTGGGAACAAGTGCTGTCTCCCTCCTCTGTCCTGTGGGATGGTCCATCCCAAAGTGGTAGTCTGAGCTGCTTTGTGGAAGGCAGATTTGGGAAATGTGCTTGTTTTTTTTTTTTGTAGTTGTTGGGTTTTTTTTGTTTGTTTGTTTTTTGGTCTTCCTACTGTGCATCAATCAATGGGGAAATGCAAGATGTGAATTCCCGTACTGCTCTGCTGTTTTTTTGGGGGTCTAGAGCCCTCTCAAAAGTTGGAGTAACCAAGAAATATTTCTGTGTGAGCAGCTCTGCTGCTGGTCATGGGTTTTATTTGCAGTTGTGGCTGGGACAAGTTGGGGGATACAGCTGGTATAAGCTGCAGGCTTTTATATACATACATGTGTATACACACACACACACACACACACACACACACACACACACATATACATATACATATAAAATATATATCCTTATATATATATTTATTTTTCCTAGAGAAAAAAATTATCTGCAATACTAATCCTAAGTGAGCCTACTTCTTTGCTTCAGAGTAATAAGTAGCATTGCCTCTACCAGAATTTGTTGAAAATGCATGGTTGCTTAATATCCTGTTGTTTTTGCTTGTATTTGGGATCTCTTATTGTGGGCTTGAATATGGGATCGTGTGTGTGTGTGTGTCTGAATGTGTTTTTGCATATACAGTGTTTTGCTTGTGTTTACAGTATCTTGCTCAAGACCTTGCAGACCAGTCAATCTGTCCTGTATGGTCGGTGTCTGCATACCAACACAAAGATATAGGGAAAGAACAGCAATGGGAAGTCTTAACATATATTTAGTAAAGCTCTTTTGTACAGCCTCCATTTAGAGGATCATGACTGCAATATTAGGTGAATATTAGCTGCAATATTAGCTGGAGAAGAATCATCCAAAGAATGAGATTCACTAGTTAAAATCTCCCATTACACTCTAGCTTATCTTGAAAAGATTCAGCAGAACATACTGCTCCCCTGAGGTCTGTGAAATCATGAAAATAGTTCTGTAGCAGGCAGCACTGGTTTGGTCTTATGTGGATGGGAGGCAGGTTCTGCAGGAGTGACAACAAGGTTTTGGCTTACAAGGAGTGGAAGATGAGAGAAAAGTAGAATAAAACCCATGAATATCAAAAAGCTTCATCAGAAGTTAAACTTTAAAAAATAGATCCGTTTTTTTTTTTTTTTTTCCTTCAGAAGTGATGTAGTATCAAACGTGCTGTTTCACTGCAGTGGAAAGTAAAGTAAAGAGAACTTGGCTTAAATTGTCAGCTCTTCATTAAAACATAGGAGACATAAAACACAGGAAGCATACAGAAAATCAGAAATGAGCACAGGTTGTTGAAGACATACAGGAAGAGCTGCAGTAGAAGGTATGGACAAAACATATGGCCAAATACATAATGAGGTGCAGCTAAAAGGGACAGTGGAAGTACCCAAGAGAAAAGATCTACAGATTACAGATGGAATGGGGAATTATTAACAGATGATGCTGAGAAGGATGAGGTGATTATACAGTCTCTGAAATGGTTAATCCAGACAGTGTAGTTAATAGCAGAGAAAAATAGTAAATAGACTAGAGGGAAAAAAATGTAGATTACTTGAATAAGCTACAGATTTTTCGACTGACAGGACCAGATAAAATTCATTCAGAGGTCTTAACTAGCTGAAACAATCTCGGGCCTGAGAGCAGAGTGAGATAATAAACTGGAAAAGAATAATAATACATGCATCTTCAGCAAAGAGCAAGTGGATGGCGAGCAAGTGGAATGGGTAAATTATAAATTTAGCTTGGACATTTTCAGTGCTTAGATTGGACATTTTCAGTGCTTAAGGAAAAAATAAAATGAGCAACATCCAAAACAGATTTATTGAGAATAAATTGTTTCAAATCTAACATTTCTGCCCCTGGTATGACAGAGTGATAGGTCTGGTGGAACGGAATGCACTGTATTGTTAACATGTTGATGCTATTGGAGTCCTCAATATTCTCATTAACACGCTAGGAAACTGTGGTCTAAAAAGTATTTTGCAGTGAGTGCAAAGCCAGCTGGAAACCCATCCGCAGAGCGGTTTCCACAGACGTGCTATTAAAAGGGAGCAAGTAAGCAGTACAGGTTGGGCAGGGCTTTGAACAGCACACTCGGCATCCTCAGTAATGGAGTTGGGAGAGCTGGACTCCTGCACAGAGTCTAAAGGAGAACTGAAACTGATCTCAGAAACTGATGGGAATTTGGATTTTTTTTTTTTAATCCCCTCTGGAAGAAAGGTTGGAAGAATTGGTGGCACTGCAGTCACTAAAAAGGTTAAAGCAAAAGCAGTACCTCCCCAAATACATGGGGGTTGGTGGTGAAGAAGACAAGAGTGATGCAAAGAGGAAGGAAATGCAAACTAGAGTGAGTGGTCAGTTGATCTAAATTTCAGGCGGGCTTGCATTAGACAGATTTTTTTTCAAGGATTAAGAGAAAAAAGCCATGGCCTCGATTGTCCAGGGAGAGTGAGTCATCCTCATCACTAGGGCTCACTGTCTAAACTGCTCTTAAACATCAGCCAGGAGTGATATGTTTGTTTGATCGTTTTCTGGGAAGGAGATAATGTTGCTAATGGGCTGGTTTTCCCTTGCAACCTCCTCTTGTGTCTTTTGTGCTGGCATCTGCTGTGGGCAGTTGCATAGGGGCTGCCCTTCTCTTGGCAAGAATGTGATCACCAGATATGCAGCGGTTCAAGGTGCAGTCCAGTGTCCATGTCCACTCTGCAGAAAAGCAGAGGGTTTGTTTGGGAAGACCCTTACTGTTTCCTTAGGCCTAGTGCTTGGAGAAATAAGCAAGAATCCCCAATGGGATTTGTACAGAGGGACCAGCAGTCATGTCAGCAGCCAGCTGTTCCCTCTCGTGTTAAGGGCCCTTTCAGGTCAGTTTATCTTTGGGTGCTGCCTCTGACCTAGGCAGCATCCTCTCTCTCTGCAGAGCACAGGGCAGCAGAAACCTCTCTGGGGAGCTCGTACTAGTTCCACAGAGGACAAAAGGGGCTTGTTTTTCTGTTTCCTTGCTAGTTTTTTTTTTTTTTTTTTTTTATAATGTAGTTCCCTATGTCTTTCCTCCGTGTATGCTTGTGACGAGCAGCAAGAGTGAACCTCAAGATACGCTTCTTGCTCTCAAATGGATAAGCCTGTTGGCTTGGACGCTGAACTAGAATTCAGAAGATTTTGGCTAACGCTCCAGATCTCTCATCTGCTTTTTGTGTGGTCTTTGATAAATCCCTTCGTGACTTTGTCTTGCATCCTCTTTAGTCTTCCAGCACAACAGAAATAACTTTCTTCAGTGACCTCTGAAATCTCTAGCTGCAATGTGTTGGGGAGTTCTGTGGGGCGGTGGGATTTTGGGCTTGGTGAATTTGACAGTGTCCTGCTGTGGCACCTACGCTCTCCCAGTGCTCACTGTTGGTTGTGGGGAGGTGTCCCAGATTAACTTTATATATTCTGGCCTAAGAATTTAAACATTGTTTCCTTGCTGAGGAAGGGGAGGCTCTGATCCATTCCAACCTCCCTGTATTGAGCAAACCTTCAGCTCAGCTTTTCCCTTGGTACTGTCATGTAAAATGAATGAAAACATATCTTTTTTTTCTTTCTTTTTTTTTTTTTTTGGAGGATTCAGTTCAGAGTGAAAGTATTTTTTGTCTCTTCCACTTTTTAAGTGGAATGGGTTTAATGATATATTGTAGGATGTTCCCTTCAAAAAGTGCATGCCATTCTGGCAGATTGCTAGTTTATAAAGTATTTATTTATTAACTAACCTCTCTGGGTAGTCTTTGTAATAGGAGAAATACTGAAGTAATGACATCATGCACTGCAATGACAGGTGTTACTTGCAGCTCCTACTCACCTAGAAAATCAGCTGGCACTTGTGTGGTATTTATTGTAAACATGTACTGCTGCTGGGTCTTTATCGCTTGTGTATGACTGGGAAGGTTGTCTGTCTGGAGAAGTTAAGGCAGAAAGCTTAATCTTGAAAGGTCAGGGAGTGTTCCAAAGTGGGCTGTGAATGCGTGTATAAATATTCTTATAGTTAAGAATTATCAATAACCTCTAGATCCCCTCTATGACTCCTCCCTCCTTCAGCCTACTTTCCGGCTTTCTGAAAGCACCCGTTGAGAGGGACTTAAGGAAACTTTCTTTTTCCAACCTTGTCAGCTGCAGAATTGTCTGGCCTTCAGAATGTCGTTGAATGGGATAGAGAGTTGCCTTAAAAGAGTGGAAGCTCTCAGAATGGTGTAAAGAAAGATATCTGGGTCACTTTGAATTCTTTCCCGTGTTTGGAGCCTTTCCATAGTTTTCCATACTAGCTGGATAGCATTCTTGTTTGGAATGACCTTTGCTGATTTGGCTTTTTCTTACAATTGTGTGGGAGTGTGATTCTAGTGAATCTGTTTTCAGGGCATCATAACTAGGCTTTTGTTTTCAAAAAAAGTGGAGAAAAAAAAGCAGGTTTTTGATATTGGCTCAGTTGTTTTCTGACTGAATTTGGAAGCCATATGGTGAAGAAATTGAGCCCAAACTTCTCATCTCTTGTTTGCTACTGAGGTAAGTAGCTTCTTTTTCTTTAATTAAAAAAAAAAAAAAAGCTTATTTTCTTCAATAGGAACTAGTATAGAGAGATCTGCAAAACCAGAAATACTTGAGCTTGAAGGCACTTCTTAGGTAACAGTGTCTGCTCTTTCTTATCTAGCAACTGCTAAGTCATATGGACTCTGTTCTAGACTTTTCTGCCCCAGGTTGTTCCACAAGAAGCTGACTGTACTTTAAGCTCCCAGCTAGAGATGATCCTTGGCCAGTCTACACTAGTGTATTCTAATGTCAACTTAGTCCTTTATCTTAAAGTATTTTTCTCACTCTGATGCTTATGCTGTTTGGGTAGCAGTGATCCTTCCACAGTTTGCTTTAATTCTCGTGTCAAAAAGCTAACTTCTTTCTAGTCTCTTCTAAAAAGCTCTCAAATTTAGTTTCCCTGTTTAATATGTAAATAACTATTTTGGGCCATTGTAAAAATAATTGTAAAACAGTACCTAGTACTTGAAAAGATGTAAAAATTAGCATGCTAGTATGCAAAGTATTAAGTGAAAAGCATATGAGCTTGTTTGTATGCTTTGTATAAAATAACTATTCCTTGAGTTGGACAAAAATAGTTGTTTAGATGAAAATTATATTGTCTCGCTGTCACAACCACAAAGTTAGCACTGAAAAAATTTTTGCTGTTTTGTTTTCTTACTCTTTCTTCAGACCAGGATTTCTCATTTTGAAATGCACATAGTGGAAAAGTACCACTTCTGACTTCACAGCTAGGAATATACCATTGTGGGACAGAAAAATAGTTACAAACGCTTGAATGTATTTTCCTGTGGATACCGAGTGTTTAAATTTCCAAAAATATGCTTTACTGTCACAGTTATTCCAGTAAACTGCTTACCCTTTAAGGAAGGGAGGGAAAAAAAAAAAAGAATTAGAAAAGAAGCTTAACTTCTACTTCAGAAATCAAGTCCAACATGAAAATCTTCACTTAGTCTGCATACATGGATTGAACTCAAAAGGTTAAGTGAGAGTTTTCTGTTGTTTACCACTTTCTTGATGTTTCCAACGATCTTGTTTCTTTTCTCTTTCTCCTCCTTTGTGTATTCTCCTGGGAAACTTGTGTTAGCTCACTGCCAAAATTGAGTTAGGCAAGTGAACTAGTTTCATTCGATTCAAACCTGGTAAGCAGTTAACTATTTTCTGTATTCTGGCTTTGTGAAGAAACCGAACTTGCTCTTTCAAATCATAGTTCATAGTGAGACAAAAAAAAAAAAAAAAAAAACTTATGTAAAATAAAGTCCCAAAGCTTTTGCTATGCTTTTTTTTTTTTTTTTTTAAATGTTGTAAGAGGAGTGGGAACCTCTTCTTTGAAAAATTTTTCCATTGCAGCCTATTGCTGAGTCTCCACTGTTCCTGATATTTCAGTGCAACAAATCTTTGAGCTTTGAAATGCAGCCTGGTTGCCAACAGAACATTCCACTCAGATTAAACTGTGTGGATTTTCCATTTATTTGAATATTAGCTCTAATCTACATTTGCACTAATTTTAATGTAGAAGCAGGAGTAGAAGAGAGGCAAAAGATTTGCCTCAACCCCTTTTTCTTTTCCCCTGAGTTTTCAGTCTATACTGAATGCAAACATGTCAGAAGCAAAGGTCTGGCAGCTGTTCTCATTTACATTTTTCTGGTGCACAGTGTGTTATGAAGATAAGTCCTTATCAGGCCAAGATTGAGATGTTTTCAGTATCTGCCTGACTTCACATGAGTTCAATCTATCCTCGCCCATGTTTTATGGAAAAGGATTTTGGAAGTCCTAAAACAGTCTAGATTATGGTTTTACAGGTAGGTTCTACAATAGTTGCTTATGTTTACCTAGAAATTAATGTATAAATAATGTTCTAAAAAGAAGCTTATTTCTGACACTTTTATTGCTGCTGTTCTATTCTAGTACACAGAAAAAGAAGCCAAATGGAAATGTTTTTGTGTGGTTTTAGCAAGCATATTGGTGTCTTGGCTCTTAGTGTTCTTCTGCTTTTATAACTATTCGGCACAAGGCAATTCTGTGATTTATGTTGTCTTTAATCTGTCAGAAGAGCATTTGTAAATTGCATAAGTTAAATGTTGATTCTCTGTCAGTACTGGGTTTTATGCATTTCTTGTGAAGGATTCAAGCTTTTTGGTAAGATTTTATTACGAATGAAAATTCTTTTTTTCAATGCAGAAAATAGCAATATGTGATGCAAAAAGTATTTTGAAAATTTAGATTCTGAAGGTAATAGTAAATTACATAGATTATATGTTAAGTGAACATCTGATACTGCAATATAGATTGATCTGTATTTTTCTTCCTTTCTGGAGTTAGCTGGTGTGTGTGCTTATACTGGTAAAGGAGCTTTGGGAAAAGTGCAGTCTTCATTCACTGTGAATTCAGAGTGTAAATGCAACTGTGCTAAGGACAATGGAAAATATTGCTGCTTCATGCTGGGTCCAGTACAAATATTAATTTTGTAGTAACAGATCATGGCGAGTTTCCCATGTGTGCTCCTCCTCTTGAAGCCAAAAGTCTGAAGGTTCAACACTGCAACTTGCTTGGCAGACCTGCATGTGGTTGCAGAGATGCAACTCCTCAATCTCAAATTCTGTGGGGCAGGGTAGTGATGTATGTGGCTTAAAATGATTTCCGAGTAAGTAATGCATATACATGAAAACATGCTAAGGGAGATCTGGAGGGCTCCTCTGAACATCTAATATGAAATATCTTGTTGTTGCTCCAAAGAAATAGTTGTGAAACATACCAGTTAGGGCTGAGGTTAAAAATTAACTTTACCAAGCATGAACTTGGTTGTTAGCGCTGTCTTTTAAAACAGCTCTTGGTAGGGATGGGAAACTGAGGATTTCTCTAGATATAAGCTCCCAACCTGTGCACTTAAAGATGACTTCAAGCAGAAAGATTTCCTGTGGAACATAACACCTTTTCAGATTTTATTCAGGAGGCAGTCCAGTTGAAGGAATTGGTCTGTGTTTTAGGAAGTAACTTGCATAGGAAGCAAGGCAGCAGGTCTTTCCCTGAAGATAGCACTGTATCCCCTCTCGTTTGCAATGATCTGCTTCAGTTGGGAGCTGTGAGTGGCCCTTGCACAGCTGTGCCCACCTTCCTGCAAGGGCCTGGTGTGAAACTAATGCTGTTTCCATGGAAAGCTCTTTCTTTATGCTGAAGATGCAGCTTTGGTGCAAACTTATCCAGGTCATCTTGGACTGATAAAACCCTACCCTGTGGTTCTGCCCTCTCTAGTGAAGTCTGGTCTGCATGTGGACCTTCTATGTACAAATCTGTATATGAAACATGCAAATTTGTGTCACGATACATTTTTTTCATAATTTCAGCATAAAAATGAATGCTACTCTTTAAATATTTCCCCTATGTAATATTTAAATATTTCTTTACAAATAGGAGCAGACTCTCCAAATATATGTGGTAGGACTTGTAGGAAGCTTTCAGTTCCTTTTGTTGTTCAAAGCCTCTCAGAAACTGATGGAAATCAAACTGCAAAGAGCACACGCTATTAGTTGTTACTAAGTATATACAGTGTGGTAGGAGCTGGGCAGTCTAACAAACAGCTACCAGTAAGTTCTGAAGCCAGTCATTATTAA
Organism: Crypturellus undulatus; assembly: GCA_013389825.1. NCBI lineage: Eukaryota > Metazoa > Chordata > Aves > Tinamiformes > Tinamidae > Crypturellus > Crypturellus undulatus. The sequence continues at coordinate 263,305 of VWPW01004648.1, read as the reverse complement.
ACCTATTTATTTCCCTTTGAAACAGTACAGAAGAATTTTTTCCAAAGTTAAAACTGGATGAAATATCTTTTCTGTCTCTTCCTGTAAGTAACAAAAGCCAGAGATAATATAGCTGAGCAATTAGATTCCTTTGTATGGTGCAGCAGCAGTTTGTGAAATCAAGCCCATCCCATACAGATTAAGGTGGTCATCAAGTGGAGAATAGAGCCTGTAAACGCTTTTCGGAGCCAGCAATAGCTCTTACGTAGGCTGAATCCTGGACTCAGTCTGGGAAGAACTGAAACAGGGGGCTTTGAGATGGCAAAAGGAATCTTGTTTGAGGAATTCTCTGGAATTATTACTGACAGTTTGCTAATACGGCACTGAACCAGCATGCTACGTAATATCCTACTGAAACACTTTCATCCTTATACTCAAACGTAGAAGAGAAGCTGCTATTCCATCCTTGTGGCAATTACTTTCCTTCATTTCATTATGTAAAATAACGACTGTTCAGAGAGAACGCTCCAAGTTGGAAATGCAGAGCGAACCGCAAGAGAGTCTCCCGAAAATGCATACTGTTATTGACGCCGATGGTGAAGCTCTAGAAATTTCTTACAGCAGCCTTTTCATTTGTCTTTTTGGAGAGTCTAGGAAACGTTACTAAATGAATACTAGAACCCTCTATTTCAGCTAGGTCTTCAGGGATGGTTACACAGATAAGTTCAGAAATTTGCTGAGATATTTTTAATAGAATATCTCTTTTTTTTTGTTTACTTTGGAAAAGCCAGAACCAGCAAAATCAAAAACTTTTTGTGAAAACATTCCATTTTTGGCTAAGTGCCTACTAGGAAAGGCTTCTTTAGTAAAGAGTGCATGTCCTGTCAAAACTGGAGAAAACAGTAAAATCAGAATAACCCAAAACTATGAGAATGCAAGTCCAAGGTTTCTAAGCCCCTCTGAAGTGGGGTGATGAATTTCCCCAGGCTAAGAAGTTGTAGAAGAGTTTCTAGATTAGTGGGGTGAGCTGAACAGTGATTTTAGTTGATAGACACATGTTAAAATTATTTTGGTAATAACAACATTCGTTGTGTTTGCTGTCTCTTTATAGAGCATTTCTAAATATTTTAACTACAAAAAAACAAGGATGAAGTTCATGTTTATATGGTCTGTTTAAGACTTCAGCTACTGAAGTCAGACCTCCCACCCGCAAATGCATAGACAAGCACATGCACAAAAGCACTAAATACTTTTGTAGTTCTGCAGAAATAGGTCTGTATTTTCTTACTCCACAAGGAAAAGCATTTGCTCTCCTTTATTCATATGAAGGGTTTGTGGCCCTCTGCCACTTCCTATGCTATTAAATGAGCATGTTCATTTAGAAGATTGTTTTAGATGACTTTTCGTTATTTTGCTGAAGGTTTTCACTTTGAACTGGAGTTCTACTTTGATTACCTACTGTCACATTTGCAATGGGAGCTCTTTACTGAGGGTAGTTACATTATTGCTATCTGATAATCTAAGAATTATGGATGGAAAATAAACCATGAGGTCTTTCATTAAAAATATTGTGTGCAGTGGGCAATTTCAGCCTTTATCTTGAAAAGATCTGCAGCTGCTTAATGTAGTTATTGAGAGCAGGAGTGCTCATGCATGGTAAGGTGAAGCAAATATGTGTTTGTGGGGTGGAGGCTGTGAGCTAGTAGCCTTGCACCTTGATACCTTGCTACAAGGTTCCGTTTATTGTCTGTATTTTTGAAATGTTAGTGCTTCCTGGTATCATAAATGTAAATAGACAATTGTTTATGTGGTTCAAGTTGTAGGGATTTTTTTTTTTTGCTTGAGTCCATTAGGTTGGTGCTCATTAGGCCAAGCTGATGATCATAGCTGTTTCTAAATCTGCAGAGTTACACTGTGCGTAGAGAGAAGTACGAGTGAGTTTTTGGATGTGCCAGGCTGAACCTGAAGCATAACAACTCTATGTGGTGTAGCATTTGTAGCAGGTCCTATGAATTTATGCAATGGCATATGAATACAGCCCTGTAGTGTTTCAGGATTGAATTTCCCCACTGATTGTGGGCTAACAAAAATACCAGTGCTTACATTTAAATAAGCTTTAGGCAAACTCCTGCTGAATTGAGTATGTTTGGCATCAGGATACCATCGGAAGGGGTTTGAGAACAGGTCATCATCTTGAGCTGAATGACAGTCTGCTGATGTCCAGCTCTGCCCCACTTCTTGGAGACAGGAATAGTCATTTTGTAGATGTCCTTGCACAGTATCCGTGTCCTTTTGTTTCTTTCACAAATAGTGTTTTAATTTGTAGGTGACCTAAGTGAGCTTGGGCTGATGTGCCTGCTGCAGAAAGGTGTAATGAATTTTAAGGAACACTTGGGGGAGACTTAATATCTTTGCACTATTTTATTTTCAATTTTTGGTTTGTTTGAAGTATCAGTTTAAATTCATGGCTGCTGTTCTGGAACTTTGAATGATGAAACTTCGGTCCTTGGCTTATTGTCTCATGTGCTATTTCTAGTTACAGAGTATTATAGTAGCATCTTGCCATGAGGCATTTGGTATTCTATTTTTAGATGTTTTCTGGTGTTGATGACTAAATCTTATTTCAAATTTTCTTAAAAAATATAATTGTAACCGATCTTTATCTAGATCCGGAAATGTAGATGAGTGATACTTTATATGAAACGCATCATGTTGGAAAGATGAGGTTTGGGAAGGAAATTGAAAGATTTCTGAGTAGATGTAATGATGTCTTCTGTTGCTGAGCACGGAGCAGAGTATTTGTAACCAGCAAATACTGGCATGGGTGCTAGGAGAACAGAGCAGCTGTGGTCAGTGAGGCTTCTTGGTTTTGTGCTTTTCCCAAGGATCTAGCAAGAGCTGGCGACAGACTTGTCAGAGATCCCAGCTGGATAACCAGACTCCTGACTTTCACCAGGAGCCAACAAAGGAGAATGTAAAATTTGAACACAGCAGCGAACTTCTGAGTTGAGAAACCACAAAACACTGGTTTGCAGGGGGTAGTGACATTTAACATTAAGAGCCCTTTAGCTCTTATTAAACAAAGCTTAACAAGTGAATGTGTGAGAGCTCTCCCTGGGGGAAATCCAGTCTTTGCTGAAGTATGCTATCTGTAAAACCATGTCCTGCGTAAAGAACGTGTATTCAAGGAAGAGGAATTTCTATGTTGCATTACAGTGTTGTTATTTGTTGCTCTTTTTTTCTTTTTTTTTTTTTTCCCTGTGATAGAGTGAAACTAACTCTGCACTGTCCACACAGAGTTTTTGAAAATCCTCTTTAAATCCTGTAATGTTCCACCATTAAGGCAGGGGCAGAGATGAGGTCTTTGTCACACGCCGGCTATGCGGGAAGGCCAAGGCCCCTTCCAGGGGCCGTGCTCGAATGTGCCCAAGGGGACTGCGCTACGTGAAGCCTCCTCGCTGCTGGGCTGCGCTTCGGCCTCTCTCCTGCCACATAATCTCATAGCGAGGCTCCCCACTCTGAGGGGGTGTGTGTGTGTCAACTTGGGTTATTGCCATGACCCAGCAGAGCATGTGCATCCCTGGCGTTTGTTTCCAGATCGTAATGCATTGGAACTTAGTGCTTGTTGTTGTTGGCTGCTTTTTACTTAAAAAAAAAAAAAAAAAAAAAAAAAAAAAGTGGGGAGGAAAAAAGGGGTTGAATTTGCAGCTCCTTAGTGACATAAAGCAATTACTTTGAAGAAGATTTTTAGCTATTGTATGCATGCAATTAAAAGTTCCACTGGAATACCTCTGAGGAATGTGCATATGCAATACTGTAATACTTCTTACAGCTCTGGGTGTGTATGTGGCAGCTCCTATTAGAGAGGATTTGAATGATAATTCAGAGTGTATCTTTAGATTATGATCGTGACAGAGCTTACTCTTCAGCATTTTCTCTGATCGGTTTGCTCTGATCTGTGTGCTGTGGCTGCCTGTGGCTCACAGCAGCAGTGGAAGAGAGGAGGTTCTCCAACAGGCTGCACTCGGTGAAGAAGCATTCCAAACAGAATAAATATTTCTAGAGTAGAATGTAAAATTCAAGACTCAAAGATGGGGTGATATGGGTGGGCATAACTCTTGTTTTTGAATGATTTTATTTTCAGACTTGATGCTTTTGTAGCATAGTGTAGGGTTTTGTTGGTTTGCTTGTTTTATTTTTTTTATTTTTTTTTGGAAAACAGTCAAAAAAACAGAATGCGATATCTTCAGATTTGCTCCACTTGCCCTCAGTCAGCAACACTGATGTTCCCCTGTCCTGTGTAATAGCTGCTCAGCAAGAGAGAACTCCTGGTTTTCACGAAGCTGTCGAAAGGCAGTTCTGCAGCCTGGGTGGTGTAGCTGCAGAGTTGCAGGAAGTCTGGCTGTGCCCTAACTCAGAGTCTCTGCTCAGGACCCTTGGCGCTGAAGTTGGAGAGCACCTAAGCAGAACTTCCTGAGATGTTCAGCTGTGCCCAGGAATGTTTGTCTTGTGAGCAGGGAGTAGCTCCATACTTATCTAATGCTCAAGCTCCCTCTGGATCCATAGATTAAGTGTTCCCCTCTATCTCCTCCTGGAGCTGGGAGAACACAGTGTTCTCTGCGAGTGTTTATGGAAGACGTATCAGATGGGCCCTGCACAAAACAAAACAGAGGCTGCTCCTCCCATGCCTGGGTAATAGCTTAGTGGTTAGAGAATTCCCAAAGAGCCAGGACAGACTCCTGGTTCTGCTCCTTTTACCCTCCAGGGGATTCAAACCTGTGCCTCCTACGTGCCCAGGCTCCCAAGGTGAGAGAATTGGGCTGCCTTTTGCTCATATTTCTGGGCCAAGTTTTTAAGAGTTGCCTGTTGAACAGTAGAAAGTGATGACAATGTTCCTGTGGTTAAATACCTTGACTTGGGTGTTTGGGGAGGAGGACTTGAAATCCCCTCAGTCTTATAAATGATTTGAACTTGAGCCTCTTCTATCTTGTTTATGTGATCTAACCGCTGAGGGGAGAGAGACGGTGTCTGGGGTTGTGGTTCTGTGAATAGATCCAGGTGCCCCTTGATGGCAGGCAGAAAGCCCCAGCAGGAGTGAGAGATGAGACTGAAGATAGGCTCCTGTCTTCAGTGCTTCCTGTTGCCTAATTTAGGTGGCCTCCAACTTGATTAGCCTTTTTTTTTTTTTTAATGATAGAACTTGTCAAAGCTGCCTTACTCTCTCCTCAGATTCTGTAGGAAGAACCCTTGCTGGTAGACTGAAGCATGGGCTCTGCTATGAAGTCCAGACACTGAGAAAGTGCTTATTGTCCCAGACTGAGCATCACTACTTGGGTCTCCAGTGGTAAATTTAACCTTCTACTGAGATACTGTTTGCTTTAAGTACCGTTTAAAGGCTTTTACGCTAGCCAACTAAAGTGTGTTCCTGTGGTGAGAATGAACATAACACTTTCAGCCCACAAAGATTTGAAAAGGCAGTTGAGAGTGAAGATATCTTAGGTATTTGTTTCTTGCAGCTGTTTATAATTCATGGAGTGTCTCTAATGTATGAGGACAAAGTTCATTTCTGAAGTACAAGGAAGCACGTTTTTTCTCCAGTAAGCTCCTCCTGAAAGCCTCTGGAAAGACCTTCTCTTTTCCCAGTGCACCTCCAGACTTCTTCCTCCCACTTCACATCCCCTCACACTTGAGGGCACTGTAGCTTCATTCGTCTTCTGTACTTGACTGCCTCTACAAGCTCTTAGTAGAGGTTTGAACCAGAACTGGGTGTCTCTTGAGCAATTTTTTTTTTTTTAATTATTGTGGGGGTGTGTTTTCTCTATTCATATTTAATTTTAGAAGGATAAATTCTGATCTAGAACTTACCACGAAAGGAGGAGGAGGTAAATGCTTAAAATTTCAGCGTTGTACTGCTGAGTCTTATGCAAATGGTTTGGCACTTGGAAAGGAAATAATCACTCATTCAGGTGCACTTGCAAGTTGCTTCCAAACCCAGGTGCAGCAAGATGCAAATACGTAACCCGCACTAATGTGGCTACATGGCTGAAATAAGGTTACAGAACCTGCAAGACAGTCTCGAGGAAGTGCAAAACAGTGTCAATGAGCATTTAGCAACGTGTTGAATGGAGCAGGGGGTGAAGTTCAAGTTCTTCCTGAGGAGAATTGTGTGAATTCTTGTTGCTGTTTAAGTTTTCCCATGCCAAGCTTTTTCACTTGACTGTACTATGCAGGAACCTGATCATTACCATTAAAAGAACGTGAAGTTCTTCCAAGTTTAGATGCAGGCCAAATAAAGTAAGCCTCTAGCGAATATGCAACTAGATGACATAACAGCATAAATTAAATGTGAAGAAGCCTTCTTGTTTCCCCATCCCCTAATTAGATCAGAAAAACAGAGGATGGAAATACATGGTTCTTCAATGACACTGTGCTCCAACTGTGTTTAATAGACCTCACTCAAAATAGGTCTGTTTAATCTTGTTGCCGGCAGGTGACCATGCAGTCCTGAAAGAACAGAGGTGTTGAGAATAATATTGTGAAGCTTTGGGACCTGAAGAGCAAACGAGTTTTTCTGCAACTGATTTCACCAAGTGTGCTGCAGCACTTGCCTTTCTGCTCGGGTGTTCCGCTCTCGGGTGTCTTCATGTGAACTACCTTACTGTGCTCTAGCAAAATGCTAGCTCATGTGTGAAAAATGGCTTGCAGGATTGCAATGTAAGACCTACTAAGTGGGGAGTGAGATGTCAGCTGTGGCACAGTTGACAGATTCAAACTTACAAGGTGAGTTGTTTTTTGCAGGAGTGAACCTGCTCTGCAAGGGCTCCTTACTAATGCTTGCCTTGCCCTCCGTGTTAGCATGCTCGCAGGATGAGATGTATGTTCCACCATCTTTTCTTCACATAATTTTCTAAAAAGATTTTAGAAGGGAAGGAAACGTAGCAAACACAAAATATAAAGCGGTGCTGTTGACAATTATTGGTTTAAACTGTTGGCGGCAGATTAAAGAGGATGGCAGATGATGGCAACTTCTTTCCCTGTCTTCCCACAAGACTGGACGTATATATATTTTTATTAGCCATGAGTTAGTTGAGCAATTTCTGGGGTGACTCTTTAGTGACCTCCTAGTCGTAAAACATTTATGAATGTCAGAAACCTAGAGTTATAAATGCTGAACTTCAAAAAGGTGTTTGGGGCTTTTTTGTTTGTTTTGGCATTGTTTCTGGACTAGCTAGCAGAGAAATGAATCTTGGCCTGCTGTCAGGGCAGCCAGGCTTCCTCTGTCATGGTTCTTTCCCCCTTGTGAAGTTGTAATCTTCAAAATATCAGAAGGACAAATGCACAACAAAAAGGAAAACAAAAAAGGTAATCTTTCCTTTTAAGATTAAGTTATCAGTGTCCTTGAAAGGAGGAACAGATTCCACTCAGTGCCTTTTTTTTTTTTTTTTTTTTTTTTTTTGTGGATTGGTAATACGGAATTGGGGAAAGCTGCGGTTAGTGCGAAGTGGAGTCTAGTGAGGCTCTGTTTGCCCAGCAGTGTGTGCTGCTAGTGTTGGTCTTCTCTACCCTGGAAATGTTGGAATCCCCAAGCTTAAACTATGTAAACATCTTTGAATTTAACCTATCCCATGGTGCTGGCTTGTTCCTTTGTGGGACAGAGGTGTTAGCCAAGGCCTTCTGGGTCATTAGATGAGCTGTGTGGAAAAGGGGTAACTACTTTAAAGGCTTTTATTTGGTCTTGTGCCTGTATCAACAGAGCCCAGGAAGAGCAGAGCTGCACAGAAAGAGTAATGAACTTTTGGGGCTCTTAGTTTCTGTTGTTCAACTGCTAATTTGTGAGCTTTATCTTTCTACAGAGTGACAGGTTGGTTGGAGAACATCTTCAAAAATGAGTAGCTTTTTGTGGCTGTTTATATTAAAGCAGTTGGGAAGAATGTCTAAATAAAGTGGAGCTAACAGGGACCTAACGCCCTAAAATCTAGGCTATTTTCTTACAGTATCTCATCCTACTAAGGAATCATGTTAATTCTTGGTCCGTGTATGTAGATCTCTTTCTCCTCAGAAATGCAACACCTGCCTTTCTGAAACTGTTGTGTTTTACTTTCTAAATCTTTGGAAACAGTGTCTCAGTTTTATGCTGCCTAGCACTATTTGTCTCGCGCGCAGTCAGTTCAGCATCTTTGATTTCCACATTTCCCCACCTCTTCCCCACGCCAGGAAAACCTAGTTCCCATGGACCTTTCACGGGTTTGCATGCCTGTGGCAGCGGTGAAACCTCACGTGAGGCAGCTTTCTGCCTCAGCCCAATCTTCTGAGCCCTCCCTCAGCATGTCTGGCTGCTCAAGCTGCTTCCTGCCTGCGGTGGAAAAAAGCAAACACATCAGGAAACCAATGCACTGCTTTCTAAACCTACCTTTGCTGCCACTTGCTACGTGAAGCTGCTGATTTCTGTAGTGACTGTATGGGTAGGCCCTGCCCAACTACATGTCCGCATAAGCGCGCATCCTCGTGTATGTGCATTAATAATAATAATAATAATAAAAAGAATTTTCCAGTTTGGGGTTGTGTGAATGCAGAAGAGGACAATCCTTGTCCTAGAATAATTCTTACAGGTGTTAAGTTAAGCACTCTTAAAACAGAGCTAAAGATGAAAAACATTTCTAACATGACAGTTATGAAGTAATGTAAACTACACAAATAGACACTTCTTCAGTAAAATGATTCTTTTTCGAAAAGAGGTTGATATTGAGATTATTTTGTTATCCAGTTACTTCAGTTAAAGCTTTTTAGTAAATCATTAAACTTGTCAGCTTCAAACTCTGTTAATAACCTTTAAGATAATATCTTTATTTCTGAAGCCTTTGCCAAGTTGGTGTTACATTCACATTCTTGTGTCCTTCTGTTGAAAGATATTTTCTATATTGCTTTTTTTTAATTTTTTTTTTTAAGGAGGGAAGGAGAATGTAATCAAGACACTAATCTTGCGAGGACTTGACACATAAGTCTTTCTTTCCTCTGAATTCTCAGGGCTCTATACTGAGAAAATCTCATCTGGCTTTATTTTTTTTCCCTAAAATACTCCTCCTTCAGTAATATGGAGATGGGCCTAACAGTTGTGGCATGGGACTGGTTCCTGGCTCTGCTCTGATTCACTGTGTGATCTTGGACAAGTTGTGGCCCATTCTCAATGTGCCCACCTGTAAAATGCAAATAATGCCCATGAAAATTCACAATAATTTCAAGCTATGTGAAAAATTTTTAGGGTAATGTTATAGGGATATAAACCTTTACACACTACTCTACTTCAGAAAACTCCTTTAGCATAACTTAATTTTGAGGAAAAAATGTGAAATGGAGTAAGTACGCCTAAGAGATGAGATAATTTTTTCTTCCTGACCTAGGAAGAGTGCTGTGGTTCTGCTGTTTGTCTTTTCACTTCATTAACTCAAAGTGGTTAAACATTTTGTTCAAACTTTCAAAGAAACCTGATCTAAGTTGGGTGAGAGAAACAGCATGAGTACTGGAAGGGATCGCAAATTACCATTCCGCAGTCTTTATGTCCACACGTGCTTGCATTCGCTTTCCTTGGAACCCTAAAACTCTTGAATTTCTTGGTTAGATATTTTCATCTTTAGCATACAGAGCTTTTTCTTCTTCCTTGCTACTGAAATACAGCTAGCTTAGCAAGGGAGGGAGCCATTTTAGGAGTGCACAACAGTACTGCACAGTGTCTCCAGATACAAAGAATAACATACTGAAAGCATAAGGGAGAGCAGTATTCGGCCAAACTGCGATCTGGCCAGAAAGCTCGGGCTTAATTTAGTCAAGCATGCTGCCTGAAAAGAAAACCTAACAAACCTTTGCTTGTCTCGGTTTGTTTGCCACCCTTCTCGGCAGAGCGCTCCGTAATGGGCTTTCCTCGGGAAGCGTTCCCGTGGAACGGTGACCTTTGGAGCCCAGCGGCAGGGGCAGCGCTGTGCGACGAGGAGCGCTTGCGCCCTGTGTGCTTGCATATTCGAAGGGCCTGTTTTGATAAACAGGCTCTGCTTGTGGCTTGCTTCGGCCACCCTCCGTGCCGTGCCAGGGCTGGAGGAGGAGAGGTGGTGAGTGCCACCGCCTCAGAATCTCCTTAGCTGCAAAGCCCACCCTCTGAGCACTCCACGCGCTTGTTATGCTGCTTCATGCCTTTTCTAACAGGTAGATTAACAAAGTAAGAGTAAATTTTTCAACTGCCTCCAGAAGTCCTAGTGTTCGGTGCAGGAATGGAAGGACAAAGCTAAGCGACGTTTTCACTTGCGTAAATGTTTTCTCTTGTGAAATTCACATGCGTTTAATGTAGGGAGCCTGGCTGATCACTGCAGCTGTTTAAAATAGGAAAGCAGATGGAGCAAATAGAAAGATTTACCACACAGCTTGATCTCTTCCCCTGGAGCAGCCATCCATCATCCGCGCTGCGGAGACAAACAGCAAAACAAGTTTCCCTGCGCGGCCGTGATTGGGCTCGCGCCGCGGCAGCCCTGTGCTACAGCCTCGCCATTGGCCCGGCAGGAACACACCTCTGGAATCTGTTTATCTCCCCAAAATAAGATACCATCTCTAGTATTTCGGCTAGAGATCTCTCATGTAGCACTTACCATCCAAATAAACTTGAGCTAACCTATTTTAAATGACTTAACAGTGTAGCTGTATGGGTGGAATGAATTTTTTTTTTTTTTCTTCCCTCCCCCCCTCCTCTTCTGAGTACAATGAGGCCTGTGTGAGTTGTCTAGATCTGTTGTCTGTATTTTTCTGGGTAGGTACATATGATATTCAGTAAGTTTCTTGCATCTTAATTAGAGCTGAAAGTTGTTTTTCAGATTTCATAATGTACTAGTGTGGGCTTATATTGAAAGCAGTTATTCTTTTAAAGCTATTTTTATAGCTGTTCTGTAAAATTCTGCTTGCAATTGCAAATTGTTTGCCTCATTTTTGTAAGTGCCTAGTAACTTTATTCCTGATCCATCCAAGTTACGGCTTCATTTTTTATTGAAAACAATTTAAATAGACCTTGGATTTTCCTGCCAAGTTAGGAGCTAAAACCATAATGTTCTGAAGTTCAATGACCATTACAGAAGGAGAGATCTGATCAGCTGCAGTGAATGTGCTAGCTGAGTAAGTATCAGGCATAACCGGAATCCATCCAAACTCATTAACCTGTTTCCCCAACCCTGACCAAAAAAAAAAAAAAAAATGGAGAGGAAAATTGTATGGAAAAAATGTACTAATTCTTCTGTAGTTCATGTGTCTCATGTAAGATACAGACCCAGAAGGCTGTGAAACCTACTTCATGAAACAGGAACATGCTTTCTTTATTTACATTGAGAAACCAAGGTTTGGACAAAGCACTAGATACAAGAAAATTGACTACAGGATTATTGGCTTGAGAAATTATTGCCTTCAGACATACACAGGAGAATGGGAAGGGAAATAGTGATCAGAGGAAAGACTGTAGGCAAGAGAAGCCTATCACTAGAAAGCCATTTAAATCCACATTTGGACTTTCCTGAACAATCTTTCTGGTTTTGGTAAATTTTGTAATAAATAATCTGCAGAATCCTGCATTACCAGAGCACCTAGAGAATGCAGAGGCATAAATTAATTTAGAAGGGGATTTGGACAAATTTCTGGAGGATGATTCCGTGAATGAAAGATGTAAAGGGCTTTGTCAGGAAACTCTGCAGTTGATAATTGTCAGAGCGGGGAAGGTTTATTGCAGCTGAGCTGCTTCTTGCACCAGCCTTTCATTCCTGATGGAAGTGGCATCATGGTTTGCAGGAATACTTGATAGCTACTCTTCTATAATGTTACCTAGTAATTTATACTTACACATACATGCTCCAGTGTCTAAATGGTACTTATCATCCAACTGAAGTCAGCAAAATACATCAACACTCATTAAAGCTGTTTGCAACTTTTATTTTCTTAAAGAGAGTTGGATAAAAGTATTAGTGTCAGCACAACATATGAAGAAAATCCAGAAATGTGCATGTTCGTATGTTTAATTATTTTTTATTTTTAACAAGCTGGCAGAAACATTGAATCCCAGAGAAATCTGGAAAATGGCTGCTTAGGAATTAGTAATTGCTGGAAGGCAAGTTGTAATATGTCCAAAATTTCTTCCAGGAACACTGTATTTGTTCTCAATAGTACAGTGTCCATCCACACTACTATCTGCTGCTCTTAGGTGAACTTAGTTCTGTGGGTTTTTTGTGCTTGTTTTTTTTCTGCAGAGGGACTGTCACCTTACACTTGACCGAAGCCGCACAACATTTAGCTCTTTTCTAACTAATCTTGTTCATCTTTTCTTTCTGATTTGTAAAGTGTTTCTGGATTTTGTTAGGTCACTATTTATTTTCAATGCTTAAAAGATGCACTAGGGCTTAGCATTTGTGTTGTAGGAGGAATCCTTAGCTTGCCAAAGGCTTGAAAACCAAGACTACATCTGAAATTTGAGGCTCAGAGTCCTCTACAGAAGGCAGACTTATTCATTTTGTAGGAGATGAGTATCCCTAGGTCGAGGGTCAAACTTCCATGGAAACAAGTATGTGAAAGTATTATACCTGCTTTATTTATTTCTCCTGTAAGTCCTTGAATCTGAGGCTTATTTAAGAAGAAAAAAGTTTTAGGTTTTATATGTTTTCTTCTTTTTTTTTTTTTTTGTTTTTTATCATCTAGGGTTCATTTACTACAGATTTTGTTTTCTTTTTAAGACTTTCTTGGATGTGTGTTTTGATAACCTAAAATACATGTGTGTGTGTGTGTGTACACAAACATATACATATGTATGTATGCAAAATATGCTGTGAGTTGACAATGCAGAGTTGTGCAGCATTTCATGTTTCATCACATTTACTTTAAGTAAAATGCCATCTGAGTAACACTGAGCACAGACAAAAACAAGTCAGTGTTCAGCAGTGGTTTCTGTGGTCTATAGGAATGTGTTTGCATTGCTTGTAAACAGCCTCCTGGTGCTGTTCTCGCTGACCTGTGTTAAGGCAGATGTAGTATTTTATATATTTTATATTTCTTGCTCTGTGATTGTCTTTGCATTCAAAAGCAATTTCTTTTTTACCTTAATTGCAGAATTTTAATCTGGGAATACCTAGCATGTATGAATTCCCTGGAGTTAAACACGAGAGGCTTCTCTCTCTCTCTCTATCTCCATGTCTTTCTTAAGCAGAGGACACAAGTGTCAGTCTGCCATGATTCATCCCTTAACCTCTGCGTAGCCAAGATTTTGGCTGCAAAAAATGGAATGGGCATCTCTGCCATAGGTTAGAGATGAGCCAACTAGCTCCCTATGCTGAGAGGAGGAAATAATTTACAAACGTTACAGGTAAAATTTGAAAAGTGCAAATTTCTCTTGAGTGTAAATTTAATTCCTTCTGTTAAACCCTCGAGCAAAGGGTGGAGATGTTTGAATATGGATTTTTTTTTTTGTCTTCAGAATGTGCAATAGGCTTTTTTTTTTTTTTTTTTTTTTCCCCCCCCGCCTTGAATGAGGGAAACATTTAGTTTTGTGCTTTTCCAGGGTGTTTTGTCCTGCAGCCCAGGGAACAGGCAGAGCACAGACATTTAATGAGTTCAGGACATGGGAGGGTGCCTGTTATGCCAGTAATTAAACTACATTAAAAACAGGTTTATCAAATCTGTAGCTACCTCAAGGTCAATGTGCGTTTAGTGTTATATATGGTTCAGTGGCAATGTCCGCAAGCAGCCAATTCATGTTAGTTTATCAGTTGGTGCTAACCATTTCTTACAGCAAGCAGTCATAGCTAGAAATGGAGATGGCACCAGGTAGGAGTTGATTTCTTAAGAACAACAAAAGTTTTCAGAGAATCCAGGGTAATAGTGTCTGTGTGTGTGTCTGTGTATATATGCTTTGAACTCTCCCCTATTTCTGTTGGGGTAATATGTAAGCTTTCCACAGTAGTGTGAGCAGTCTCCTCTGGAGCGATGGGGAGGGAGCGAGCAGCAATTCCTGAGTTACACCAGTAACATGTACAGTGATGTGGCTAAATGTGCATTAACAGTGTTTGCTTTGGTAGGAAAAATGTGGAAACCTGTCTTAGCGGCTGTTGGAATCAAATTGCCCTGTATTGCCAGGGTATTGCGCTTTCTGTGATATCCGTTTTATCTCATGTTCCTTGTTAAAATAAATTTTAAGCCTGCTGTGATAAATGGCTGAACAGGAAACACCTTGGGTACCCTCAGTGCCTTAAAATAAGAGGTGAAAGAAATCCTTGCCAAAAGGAAGCTGATAAATACTTGGCTTCTGCGCAGAGGGTTTGGACTGATTTATACCATTCTGCTTTGAGTTGAAAGTAGGGCAAAAGATTTAAGTGTTGAAGTCACGGTAAAAGCTCTAGCCAATGTAGCTTTTAAAATCTCTGCTGTCTTTATGTACTCAGACAGGTGGTTCATACCCCCTCCTTATTGCAAAGTTGAAGGAAAAGGAGAAAAAAACCCTGCAAAGTGAATTAAGTATAAAAAAAAGGCTTCAAACAAACAAAAAAGCTACAAATGACTGATATAATGCTTGAGATAAGGCAATGTGTTCTCCAGTTCAGATTTAGTTTAGTTTGCTTTTGGGGAAAAAGTGCATGATTGAAGAGTTTGGGTTGGTTGGTAGGTTTGTAGATAAAAATAAAATGGAATATGGAAACCACCATACACTGAGAAGTTAGGGTGTTTCTGTACCTTCTGGGGCTTATTTTTTAACAAATTTCAGGGGCTTATTTTATAATACTACTGTTCAAAATTTTTCTCTCAACTTAAATTCCACCCTAAAGTTTTTATTCATCATACGCACAGCTATTATCATGACCCTGTTTGGGAGTCAAACAGTTTTACCTGTATTTCTTTCTAAAGTAATATTGCTTTGCGTTATTCTGTAGGCAATATTATGTGCAAAAAAGGTGTGAGTATTAAAAAGGATTGCCCTTTGTGCACTTGCATCCTTGTGAAGACTGCAGCAGTTCCAGGTATTGCCTTGGGAGTGGGAGCTGTTGGGGTAACATGTAAGCTTTCCACAGTAGTGTGAGCAGTCTCCTCTGGAGCGATGGGGAGGGAGCGAGCAGCTCAGTTGTGACATGGAACAGGGGAAGGACATTACAGTTGTGAAATGAGTGTAAAAGTTGTTGTTGACTAGATTTTCTGGAGCCTAAGAGCCTGTGGTGTGTTTTTTTTTTTTTTTTAAATAAATAAAAAACCTGCTCGTGAAGAAATAATTCCTGCATGTCAGGGTGCCAGCAGCGTGTGCTGCAGTGCTGAAGTTGGTGAGACTGGAGCTTGTTGCAACCTGGAGTAGGGTGCTCTTGGCTCTGGGATCCTCTCACAATCGGAATTCTGTCTCACCGAGCATCGCGATATTCTCTTCAATCACATGGTAACTGTGATCCCCGCCACGGCCACTGTCTGGCCATGTCCTGCAAATATAAACTCCAAAATTTAGTCAGTGACAAGTTCAGCATTTCCCCAGGATCCAACTTAAATCTTCAGAAGTTTTTGGTGCAGGATATTATGTAGGTCAGGGAATATCAGGAGCTGAGAAGGGAAGTTGCTGTATTTGCGCACGTTGTGTCAGATCTCTGGCGGAGCTCTGCTTCATTGTTGGGATCTATTTATGCCTTCCTGCAAGTTCTGGAAATGCTGAAGCTGCAGAAAACGAGAGTGTGCTCCCAAGCAACTACACAGCATGTTCTGGCTTAATTGCTTTCATCAGCTTTCTGCTGCACGAAAGCTGGGTGCTGTGTTTATTCTTCATGGCGGGAGGGGGGAAATAAGTTGTAATTATGCTCTGCTTTAGTACAGAGCCCACACCTAAGTGGTAAATATGAATATGTTACAACCTTTCCTGGGACTGTCTGAGCATTATGAACAATTTAACAGGAGGCTGAATGGGTTCTGCACCAGCAATTAACGCACAGGCCTTTTGGTGCTGCTTCAGTGTCTGCAGATTCAGACTTAGTAAGAGCAATTGCTTTTCAGAACTTCACAGAATACCTGTTTGCTTCACAATATTTATTAATTTGGTGTTAAGGTGAAAATTCCAACCTGCCCTAGGCTGTGGAGGGCAAGGGCTTGCTCTCCTCTAGGAGCCCCGTGCTGTCTGGTTGAAGCAATTTGACATTAAAGGAAACGGCTATACAGTTTTGGCACTGGTTCAGATACTGGGGTAAAAATAAGCTGGCAGCCTGAATGCATTATGAACTTTTGAGTCCTGCCTAGGTAGGCCACGTATGCTCTTAGCTTGCATGTAAAAACTAAGCGTTGCCCAAGCCAGACAATTTCCAGGTGGTTCAGCTGGTAAGGGATTGCCTGTAACATGGGTCAGTCCTGGCTCGATAGAAGATACTGCTGTTTATGCATCCCCAGGACAGTGAAATAACAAGAACTTTACATTTCATTTTCAGGTTAAAAATGCAGTTGTATTCAAAACAGTAAATCAGAGCTGAACAAATATGAGTTAAGTTAAAAGTGTCTGCATTGAAAGCAATTCTCCAGAACATTTCAGAAAGTGATGCTTCTCTTAATGCCGTTGACTGAATGTCCTTTAGTCAGGCTTCAGTTTTAATGATTGGGTTTTATTCTTCTCTGCAGGAAGCACTGTTTATGAGACATCTGAAGTTAGGTTCAAATCTCAGGACCACTTGACATCAGGATTTCAAAGGTTTTGGTACTCTTGGGAGTTTTAGAAGATTGTAGCTTTAAATCACAGTTTTATAAGAGGCTGTAAAGTAGCCAAAACGTTCGAAAGAGGAACAGAATCTGCCTTAAAATACTGCAGAAAAAATACCTCTCATCTCCTAAACAAATATTTTGTCTTAATATGCTTTGTGGAGCACTTTATATCTCAGAATGTTTCCTGTTTTTTGGCAGATGGCTTAGCTCCAGGAGTGCTTTAACATTGTCAGCTTTGTTCTTGCCTTGTACGCCTCATGACATTTTCCATTTCTTCATTACTCAGGTCTCTAGTATGTGCCACTCTACACTTTCTTCTTCCCAGCACATCCCTGTTTTCTTTTTATTCTCTTTTTTTTTTCTTCCTCATGTATGTAAACTATCCCATGTTATTATATTGTTTCAATGTCCACACCATATATAAAACAAAATTTTATCTTTCTGTCCGATTAGCTCAAAATTTTGCTCAGGGAAAAATGGAGGCTTTGGGTTTAGCTCCTTTAAAGCTTCTTTTTTTTTTTTTTTTTTTGAGGAGGGGAGAGAGGGCACCTTTCCACATGGCTTTCTGTTTTGTGGGTGCTTTGACATATGGCAGTCCTGTAGAGGCACATGGTGGATGCACAGAGAATACCAAACATTAATTATTTTATTCCTGAGACTAACAGAAGAAAAGCATAGGTCTGAGTAGGACAATAAAATCACCCTTTTCTGCTGTAGCACGCTCGTTCCAAAGCAATTCAAGATCTCTTTTTACTTTCCTGCACATCCCTTCAGTCCCACATCCTTTTTTTTTTTTTTTTTTTTTTTTTTTTTTTCCTTTTCATTGCTTGTTTTTTTTTTTTTTTTTTCCT
>VWPW01004648.1:150309-239686 GCA_013389825.1 Crypturellus undulatus | reverse complement strand
TTTGTGGACTCTATAGTAATAATAATAAACCAGGCTGCAGTTGAGAATTGAGAAGCATCAGTCAAGCCTTCTTACTTGTGATCAGTTAACGATCTGAATGGAGTGACATTGCATGTATGTAAGTGTTATGTAATTTGACCTTCATTATGGTTGGGTATCTTCCAGGAGGAAGAGACCCATTTCTCACATGAAGCCATGGAGTGGATTAGCTCTGGAAGGTGCGTGTCGGGGTTAGGGGGTTTCTGGACTGAAGGTGGCTGCCATTCAGACACCTCGTGGCACTGATAAAGTACTCTGTGTAGCACTGCCATATGCAGACGGCGGCTTCGGGCTCACAGATCCAGGTGAACTTGCAAGCTGAATTGTACAATTATATAAAACTCTCTTAAATATATGTATATTTGCTGTGGTATCACTGAGGTGCAATGAGAGGGCAACCAAATAGTGCTGCTTGAACAAAATTAAATTTTAGAGTAGACGTAAAAACTCTTTCAGACATTTACTGTGGAAAAAGAATTGTCTTTCTAAAGGATGAAGTAAGCTTTTGATTTCAGTTAAGTACAGCTCTCTGATAAGTAAAATCAATGTATTTAAGAGGACTGAATAATAAATCTTTACTAAATAGTTGTAGAGTAGGGTTTCATATTGAGTTTAATTACATAGGTCAGCTTTTTCCCCTGGTGGACTGGCATGTGAATTTGTATTATAATCGCATAAGCAACAGATTTCAATCCTTTTCCCTAGGTATTCATTTATTGTTCTTACATTATGGGGGGGGTTTATAGAAGTCGTAGACATATGCTGGGTTCCCACTGTGCTAACTCCTGTAACGCAGTGTTTTCTTTCCATTATTCTCCACTGAGATTGTAAGCTTATAGGGAAGAAGAAAAAAAAAATCTTCCTGAGGGTTTGTCCTCATGGGAAATATAATCTAGAACAGCTATTCTCTCTGAGGCCATAATTGTGCACATTATTTTTTCCAGTTCTTTGGTATTTGCCAGGAATCATGAGCCATAATGATGAATGAGTAAGCAGTTTCATAGAGAAGAGAATCTAGCACTGATTAACAACTAAAGGAGGAATTAGTGCTTACGTGTGTGAGCACTGGTGTTTTTTGTTTAAGTCCTACTTTTGGAATGGGATGAAAGAGTTCCCTATTCGCTTTTTTTTATTGTGCTATTGTACACCCATCTTCTGTCTGGAGCAAATGTTCTGCAGTTAGAGAGCAGCTACGGTGAAGGGAAAGAGCTGTACCGTGCTGAGCTGCGCGGCTCTATCGGAGTTTGAGGCTGTGGCCTAAGAGTTCCATTCTCCCTGGCAGCTGCACTGGGTTCTGTTTCCTGCTCTTCACAGTGGGGCTGATTTTGCAGTCACACGTCCGTGGAAAAGGCCAACGACCGGTGGTGTCCCTGGGGAATGGCAGGCATGGGGAGAGCATGTGTGGTGCAGCATGTAGCTGCTGTGGCCCTGCACGTACCAAATGTTCTCAGGAAAGCTGACTTTCCTGAGATAGCCATGGCATTCTAGGAGATCCACGTATCTTGCAGATGAATATGCCCGTGCTGGTGAGTGTCAAGTTGCTGCCAATTTGTATTTCTTCTGTAGTGATAGACTGGATATAACACCTAACAAACTGAACTTATCATGGGCCATTTAAAAATCCGTTCCTTAATGACAGTTATGGATTTATGGATGTTCTGTGGAGTGATTTGTTGAAACAAACTGGAGGAAAGACAGCTAGTGGCCTTTCTTGGAATTTGCTGTGCATGTTTTATTTTCCTTTGGATCAGATTGTGCTTGAGTTGGCATTTTAAACTGGCTGTCTTGATTGACAAGAAGTGCTGCTTCTGCGGTTGAATCATCTCCAAATTCCTTCCCCGAGCTGGCTGTCATGTCTCTTTCTACCCTTGGTTTCATAAATTCAAGTGCTTTGGAATCTTTCATCTTATATCTAACCATCTGTCTCCACACTATCTAGAGACCTTTTTTCTCCCCATCTTATCCTCCTCTTTCTGTTCTTTCATGCAGAAGTTGTTTGAGATCCATTTCACTCTCTGCATTTGGATTTGATGAAAACTCTTTCCCTTCTGCCTTGCATTTTGTCCATAGTAAAGCTAGATAAGAATATCCTTCCATGGTTCTCATCCTAAGAGCACTAGAAAACCTGCTGTCATTCCTCCATTTCCTACATTTCACCTGGGACCTGCGCTTCTTCCACAATCCTCTTTCATCTCTGCTCATGAAAACTTGAAGGAAATCTCCAGTTTTTCCCTATATTGAGTGTTTTGGGTTCTGGAAATCTGAACATCATCGTGAACATTCACAAACGTGAAGTTTTGTTGGGGACTCATCAGCTCTACTGTTGTGTGCATTTTCAGGTCCCCAAAAAGACTTTAATCAAACAGTTGTATCCTCTTGTTTCCACTTGTGCGCGCATGACAGCCTGCTGAGAATCACCTCTTTTCTTTAATACTATGGCTACTAACATGGTAGGGGAAAAAATATATATATATATTATTAGCAAGATAGTTACTGTGAAAAGAAACAGGTAGTGTTCTCGTTACCGTAGCATTTAGAGGAAGCCTGACATTGAGGAGTCACTCTGCACTCGCAGATTAGTGCAGACTAATGGTACAAGGTAAAACTTAGATCTTGAAATGAAGCACTGATTACCGTGGGAGATCCTGACCTGTCCCTCATTAGCAGCCTGCGAACCAGTTTGGCAAACAGCCCTGAGGACAACAAAGCTGTAGTTGATGCTGCCGAGAGGCCCAGGGTCTCTCGGGAATAGGCTTTCCAGGGTCCTACGTGGCCTTTCTCCCACTGTGATAATTTTGTAGTCTCTTTGCTTCCTTAGTATTTTATACCTTTTGCTTTGGCACTTCTTTGAGATGAATTTCTGTTAGCTGTTATGAGGATTAAATCATTCAAGGAGATGTAATAGTTCTTTCACTCTCATTAGACCTTTCTGTACCAAACACATTAGCCAGACAGAAGTCAGCTCTACATGGAAACTAAATAGACACACATTTTACAACGATACCCTAAAAATACTGAGACAGTTGGCTAACTCTTTACCAGTTAGCTAGCATAATTACTCAAATAATTTCTTTTCTGAAATACCACTTAATCTAGATCATGCATCTCTAAAATAAGTTGTGTAACAAGCACGTCTTCTCCCACTCTAGTACTTGTAGTAGTGCAGCCCTCAAAGAAACAATCACTGTTTTGACCATGGCGGGGTAAAAATTTCTCAAAAGTTTTTCTGAACCTGTTCTTTTTGTTTGTTTGTAGCTGTGATAACACAAGCAAGACATCAAGGAGAGACTGTGACTTTTCTTAGATCAGCTCATAAAATGGGAAAAAAGTAGCTCAGCTTTTGAGCATTAGCTGAAGCAGAGCTTGCCTTTTGGAGCTTTCCAGCTACCTGTCGGTCTAATGACATAGATTACTTACAATAATCTTTATTTTCCTACAGGGTTCCCTGAAAAATATTTTGCAAACTAGTGATTTTATATTCAGTGACAGAACTGACATGTTTTCCACTTCATAAATCAGTAGGAACATGAGAGGCAGCTTCTGCTTTCTAAGAAACACTGCCCATCAAAGATATATTGAGCCACAGTTCAAATTGTCCCACATTTTTCACAAGCCTTTGGTTGTGTATCTGTGTCACGGTGAAGGGCCATCATAGGGTAACCAAGACTTCAGATCCTTTGCACACCAATTCTCTGTAGGGCTGTTACTAGATAACGGACTGGCACTTTATTTAGGCTCTTGAAGGACTGGCAGAATGAAATCCTGTCTCTTAAAGAGATTTAGCCCAAATTGAAAAAGCCTGGATTTGGGGGTTTTAGTTGTGAATATAGCATATTAGAAGCTTAAAATAAGCATATAGGCCTAAAAAAAAAAGGAATTTTGCTGGAGATTTTTGGATTCACTAAAAAGTAGGACACAAGGGAGGTGGACTAAAGCAAGCACCCAGCTTGACACAAGCCCCATTTGTACAGGCTTTCCATGAACTCTGTCCCAGGAAGAAATGTCATTTATCCTTCTAAGAGTTGATTCTGATGCCTCTTCCCTCAGCTCTCTCCCTGGGACCCTAATCTTTGTCTTTGCTCCTCTGCGGTTCCTGTTCTGTAACTCTGCGCCATGCCTTGAAATAGAGGTTGTGCCCCAAGATTAAGGGAACAAATAATAATGCAGGGGAGTCCCTTCAGCAGAAAGTTGTATACCCAGTCTTTGTTTTTTGTTTTGACTTTCTGTAGATCTTGGTAAATAACTGAAGACTTAATTTTCCTGTCAGTTCGACAACATAAGTAACATCTACTGGTTTAATAAAAATGTATGCAAACTCAATTTCTTTCAAAAGGGGCTGAACTTTTTCAGAATTTAAGTTCAATTTTGCTTTTATGGCCAGGGAACTTTATAAGCGACCTCTCCAAAATGTGTCCTGGGGAGAATGTGCTGTGTTCGGGCAGTGCGTTTGTTTAAACGGGAGCTCTGAGTGCCCTCGGTTGGTTCTCGTCTCACGCAGCATGCAGAATGCTTCCTCATGGAAACAGGTATTAAAGAGGCAAGGCTGCTATTTTGGGAAGGACTATTTAGAAAAGCTGTGCTTCGGTGTATGGCATGCTACTCTGCCACACTAACAAAATCCTTCTCTTAAAAGAGATCGTTGTTCTTTCCATAAACTTCTCCTATGGAAAATTCTATAGGGGGAGAAAAGAAAATTCTCCCCCCCACCCCCCCCAAAGCCTTATTTATGTGCTTCCAAGCAACACAGTAAATAAGCTTCACAGAATAACCTTAAGTGCTCTCAGAAGCTTGTCATATTTGTGACTGCTGTGTTTACACAAGCTGCCTAGGTGAAGTCACCCGCTTTGCTGGGTGATGGGTACATGTCATTGCTATTAGCAGCTCTCCTGCATGGAGATTGGTCTGTTCACAGATGCCCAAATAACATCATGAGGTTGCAGTGAGGGAGCCAAACGGCACTTTTTTAGATCATAATCCACTAACTACGTGCACTGAAGCAGGGGACCTGTTGACTAACATTCATAAGGAGTTTCAAGGAGGTGGCTGCCAGAATGCAAGGAGCCTTTCAGCCTTTAAGGTTCCCTTTATTTTTTTCATAATCCTGACAGAATTGCCAGTCCAGTCCTTTGTGTTGGCATATTAACATTCAGAGAGTCTAAAAAGCTGGCAGACCCAACTATCTTATCTATGCTGATTTTGCAGTCCTAATACGAATAAAAGCAATGAAACCTTTTTTTTCCTTTTTTTTTTTTTTTTTTTCCTCTTCTCTCCTCTTCAGTAGTAAGAGATGCAGTTCACAGAATCACAGAATGGTTGAGGTTAGATGGGACCTCTAGAGATCATCTAGTCCAACCTCCCTGTTCCAGCAGGGATACCTAGAACACGTGTCACAGGGTGGCGTCCAGGCAGGTTTGGAAGATCTCCAGAGAAGGAGACTCCATAGCCCCTCTGGGCAGCCTGTTCCAGGGCTCTGGCCCCCTCACAGGAAAGAAGTTCTTCCTCATATGGAGGTGGAACTGCCTTGTTCCCATTCCCAACTTGTACCCATTTCCCCTTGTCCTGTGACCGGCCACCATGGAGAAGAGCCAGGCCCCGTCCTCCCTACAGTCACCCCTCAGGTACTTGAACATGTTGATCAAATCTCCTCTCAGCCTTTTCTCCAGACTAAACAGGCCCAGCTCACTTAGTCTTTCCTCATACAACAAATGCTCCAGTCCCTTAATCATCTTTGTGTGGCCCTACACTGCACCCTCTCTAGACACTCCACATCCCTCTTGTACTGGGGAGCCCAGAACTGCACCCAGCACTCCAGATGCGGCCTCACCAGAGCTGAGCAGAGGGGCAGGATCCCCTCCCTCGACCTGCTGGCAACGCTCCTCCAGATGCAGCCAGGATCCCATTGGCCTTCTTGGCCACGAGGGCACATTGCTGACTCATGGTTAACTTGTTGTCAACCAGGACTCTCCACAGAGCTGCTTTCCAGCACCCTAATCTGTCCTGGTGCCTGGGGTTATTCCTCCCCAGGTGCAGGACCCTGCATTCGTCCTTGTTGAACCTCATGAGGTTCCTCTCTGCCCAACTCTCCATCCTGTCTAGGTCCCTCTGGATGGCAGCACAGCCCTCCGGGAGTGTCGGCCACTCCTCCCGTTTGGTGTCATCTGCAAACTTGCTGAGGGTGCACTCAGTGCCCTCATCCAAGTCATTGATGAACAAGTTGAAGAGCCCTGGGCCCAGTATTGACGCTTGCAGGACACCACTGGCCACAGGCCTTCAACCAGACTCAGCCCCATTTAGCACCACTCTAAGTCAGGAGTTGGTTTTGCTTTCCTGCTTCCCTTCACCTGTGTGAGGGAGACAAGTCTGTGTCTATCGTGGTAGCTTCACACTGAAAAGCTAGTGAAAACAGAATTGTGTTGACTTGCAGTAACACTGCCTTTAGAAGGTGGACTTTGCATGTGAGGAACTAGGAAAGCAAGTCTGCAACAGAACCGGAGTGTTTTGTGTGGCTTGCATGGGTACAGCAAATGAGCGGCTTAGCTCTCTGGATCCCCCTGGGGCTGTTGTATCCCCATGTTCTTCATTTCCTCCCCGCCTTTGCACAGAGGTAATGTACTCCCAGACAGCCAGGCCTGCCTTGTTTGTTTAAAAAACACAGCTGCATTTCCCAGTGGAATAGCTGTGCATGCTGCAAGTATTATTCTGATTGTATGTTTATGCAGTGGCTTGTGTGAGCCCTTGGAGAAAGCACCAGGCGATAATCATCACAGATAAGTAGTAGGAATATGTTAGCGGCGTGTCTTGTGGTGCTGCCTTGGACAAATGTGGACGAGCCCTGACAGGCCAGTATGGCGCAGCAGGGATAGAAGCTCGGGTGCCAGCAGCTCCGCTCCACGAGCCCTGTATAAAACTGCAGCGCTGCTCCCGGGCCAGTCCTTCCGAGTGGCACTCTCGGGTGATAGGTGTCCTATCTGAAGAGTCCTCACTCAAATCAATGGCCTAGTGCTCCTCTTGTCCTCCAGGAGGAGGCTAAAGGCAGTGAATTGAGCATCAGGTTATGTTGCAGGATCTGGAAACCAAGACAACACTTGGTTTTGTAGCCTCTCACCTAGTGTGCTCCCCAGCTTTGGGTGTCTCACAAAAGACACACCAGAAACAGGCAACTTAACTTACTGCCATCAGGTGGAGTTTGGAGTGGGGCTTTTGTCTGAAGAAAAGGCAGTATTTGGGAAATGAGAAAGGGTAGTGGAGGGATTAACGAAGTAGAATTCCTAGTTGTGTGTTTCTGCTTTTCCTGTTGCTTTGAGGCGCAATACGTAAAGTAGAAGCTATAACAAAAAACTTGTGTGTGAAGCAGGGCATTACAGGGTGCTTTCAAGACAAGAAAAAAAGAAAGTAAAGCCTCGATCTTGCCTTCAACTTGCTCTTCTTCCCAGAAATCCCCACTTGCCTCTCCCAACATGAATATTTACCCCACTTGTACTGAAGGTGTGCAGTTACAGAAAACACTTGAGAGGAGGGCAGGATCGTGGGTTACCTAAAGCAGGAGAACAAGTCACTGTAGCATGCCTGGGCAGCCTCTTGCAATGTGGGCCCTTTTGGTGTCTGTTGCCTGCTCCCACCCTTTGGGAGGGAGATGAGAGGAGAATATAGCTCGCAGCTTTGTACCAGCATTGAACAGTGCTAGCATAGAGCCCCACTGCCTGTGCGGGGGGCATCCTGCTTCATCTCCCCAAAGTGCCAAGAGCCTGGAAGGAAGTTAGGTTAAACAACGTGTCAGTTGTATGGAGGCAGAATTAAAAGCCAGCTACATTTAATTCTTATTTCTCTGTTCCTGTGGAACATGCGGCCGTTGGGATGGCTCCATTGCAGCACAGGCCTGTATGTTAAAAGGCTGGTGACTCCTTCACTGTAAGGTGGTTGTTAATCTTTAATGGCACAGGATTCAGGGCCCTAGTTTCTTCTTTCCTATCTGCACAGATATTTTGATTGATTTTTTTTTTTTAATCCTTCATACTGAGGCTGTTGAATTCTGTCAACAGTTTAGAAATGAAAGATTTTTAGTAACTCGACCTTACTCCAGTAGGCAGTTTTCAACAGCGCGCTACTGCGTTCGTTCAGTCTCTTGCACTGCTGCTACTGTCCTTCGCGCAGGGAGGGCTTGGTGCTCCTCCTTGTCTGGGGACATCGCCGTCCTTGTTAAATTAGGTGTTACCAGACACTGCTGTGCTGTTTGTCGCTGCTTTGCAAATGGCAAAGGTGGGGGCTGTTTGGTGGCTCCGTGAAAGCTGTGCAAGAAACAGGTGGTGTTTGTAGTGGTGATTTACTGTGGCTCATCTGAAGAGGGAGAAATAAAGGTACCTGCATTTTCTTTTCAAATGATGGCCAGGTCCAGCTTGAAGGTGCTATATAATTATTAATATGTAAGGCTGTCTCTTGTAATAAGTTTGGTGGTAACGAAGTCTGTGGAATGACACCGAAGACTGGCTTTTGTGCTGCCACCGCTGCTGTATAAACACCCGCTGTAGCCAGCTGGAACTGCCCCAAGTCTGGGCAAGTGTTTGCCCGGGGTGAGGTGGGGGGAAGGCGGTAGTTGCAGTGCAAGGAAAAGACAGGCTGCCTTTTTGTTTGCTTGGGTTTTCTTTTTCCATGGGGTTTCTGTTGATCTGCAGCACTGCTTTGAAGATGTGAAAGTTCAGTTTTAAGAAACAAATCCATCTGCAGAGTATATACAAAAAAGCTCTTAGGCCCTTGGGAGGGATTTAGTTGCAGCCTGGGCACACGCTCAGCTTGGATAAAGTCAGGTTTTTCCATGAGGTGCCTGCACTATCTTAAACTTGTGCTGTCTGAAATTTCAGTGAAGTTGCTGTGTTTGGCGGCACCAATCCTTCTTCTCCTCAAAGCTGCCTCCAACCTGAGCTTGGTCGCTTCCATATGTTGCGGATGCTCTACATACACAGCAATGTAGGAAGCTGCAGTCCTGGCGAGGGGGCATTTACTGTCCCTGTGCTAGAGGGGACTGTCCATAAAGGCTGGATGTGGAGACGGATCCTTCTTCCAAGCACGGTGCTCTGTTACAGCCCCAATCCAAGCCTTCTAGCATGTCACCCAGCAGCTCCAGGAGCTGCTGCTTGGGACTTTGCCTTCTCCCCTGTCCTTAATGCCAAGTGGATCCAGATTTTCTGCTTTTCAGTGTGTTTCACCTATGACATGAGTTTTAAGCCTCCAGCCTTAGAGCTGTTCTGAGGTAGAAAGAAGTCATAGCATGAAAAAGGTGAATCTTTGCTTGGATTTAGCAGACTCACTTGGTTTTCAAGTTCCTAACAACACACACAAACCCAGACGAGTTCTACGAGCTCTTGTGTTCCCAGGGCCAGTTCAGACATTTTCGGTTTGTGAGTGACTTTGACAGAGCCGTCAGCAAATAACCTGCTTGTGCAGAGCTGGAGATGTTAGGGAGGCAGCAGCAGTCTGTGCCAAAGCAGAAAGCCGAGTCTCACACCTTTAAACGCAGTGTTGGCAGGCGGAGGGGTTGGGGAGCACGGAGGCTGCGCCAGGGCAGGCACCCTGACCCCTCTCATGATGCCAGTGCCTGTGGCCCGAGGAGCTGAGCTCTCCTGGTCTGGCTGCACGTGTTAAGAGGGCAGAACCCCGTGTAGGAGCCTCATCCTCCTGATGTACTCATGCTGGGGATGCGCATGTGGGCAGCAGCATCCAAATGCAGGGAGCTGCGCGCTCTGCGTTGGATTCATATTTAAGCAACACATGTTTCTGTTGCACACCAGGGTCAGGAGGCCAGGCTCCTACTGAGATCGCTTTGAACGCGCCCTCCGAGCCTGCCATCTGTGCTTGGCTAGCCTGGGCAGTTTTCAGGAATGCCAAAGAACTGACTTGGAAAAATACTTTCAAAGGGTGGAAAAATGTGTTAATTCTTAGAAGGAGCATTGTTTGGAAGCTGGTTGAAGACCTTGGAGACGTTCTTCCCAGGTCTCTCCTCAGTCACTTTTCATGCAGCTGCAACGTTTCTGTAAACAAGTTTCCCAGCTGGGCAGGGGCATCTAAGCTGGGATCCTCTGCTTGGTGCAAGCTCTTGTCTGTGAGCAGCAGGCCACAGAGATTAGCAAAGTCCTGCCCCGCAAGCTGAATCCTGTGCAGAGCAGCGCCGCAGTATGTTTATTTAACATGAGAGCTTGCTACCAGACTCAAAATACGTGCTGTTTCTCCCGGCAGTTCCCTTAAATCTCCCCATTCAATGTGCTGACTCCCCTCTGCAGTTCTTCTTCGTGCTCCTTTCACAACGTGCCGCTAGTCAGAAACTCACTGAGCAGCTGCCTGCTCCCAGCGTCCCTGGAGCCAACCGGGAACGCGGTGGGATAAAGGCTGAAGATGGGCTCCTCCGGAAGTTCATGTCCGTGTCAAATGCAATAGCGTGCCTGCTGCAACAGTTGGTGGAAGTTTAGCGTGCCGAGAGGAGGAAAAACAGTGAGGCAGACACTGGTATAGTACGTTTGGGGAAAAAAAATGGATACAGCTGTATTCCTTAAAATCCAATGGTGACCGAAATAGCAGGATAAATGCTGTTAACATTTAGCCAAAATTTTGTTAGCTGCCAAAGAAAACATGAAATACATTTGCTTTTATAGAAGCTTTTATTTACTGTTTGGAAAGCATGACATAAAGTTTTCTTAGTCTGTGCTGTCAACAAGTCGTCTCTTTGAAAAAAAACAAATCTCATACTATGCTTGTATTTTCTAGGAAAAAAATATTTTAATCATGCATAGATTAGTTGAGAATTTTAGTAGGGATACTCAAATGCAAAACTGAGTTAGTTTAAAATAGGTATCTGCCATCAAGAGGGTGTGTTCTAAAGAGGAGCAGACAAGGCTTGGCAAGAAAACCTGCCAGGTTCAGAGTTTGGTTTCTCCTGCAGCACTGGATGATACCCATGACTTTTAAGCAGGAATCCTGGGCTGCAGCTCTTCCTGGGCTCTTGGAGCCTTGGGATTGAGCCATGTCCCCAGTTGGTGGGGACACAGAAGTATCAGGCTGGAGCTCTCAATGGGAAGNAGGTATCTGCCATCAAGAGGGTGTGTTCTAAAGAGGAGCAGACAAGGCTTGACAAGAAAACCTGCCAGGTTCAGAGTTTGGTTTCTCCTGCAGCACTGGATGATACCCATGACTTTTAAGCAGGAATCCTGGGCTGCAGCTCTTCCTGGGCTCTTGGAGCCTTGGGATTGAGCCATGTCCCCAGGTGGTGGGGACAAGAAGTATTAGGCTGGAGCCTAATGGGAAGCTGATTGCTAGAAGTTTGGCTGGGGCATCTCCGTGCCCAGCCGTCCCTATCACTGTACTTTGAGGGGAAGTTTTGCACGCTGACTTGTTTGTGGGTTTTTTATCTTTTTAATAGCCACATAAATGTCACAAAGCTGGCATGCAAGGCAGCAGCACAGGGTTTATAGGATAACTGCGTCCAGTACCCGTCTGTCCTTTCTGTATGCAGATGCCTCCCAAAGTGCAGCTCTCCAGGAGCAATCCTGTCATTCCTCCTCGCTCAAGGCTAGTCCGTGCCAGCCCCACAGGCAGCCCCTTGGGGTGTGAGGTTGCAGCAGGCCCCTCTTGGTGGGGGGTGGGGAGGGAGGAGACAGGGTCCCTATGCAGTGTTTTCTGTCCCTCAGCCTCTCCTTGGAGAGGAGCTCCCCAGCTTGCTTGCAGCTGTGCTCAAGGCAGACTGCCCCACTGGCAGAGTTTGCCCAGTTGCTGTATCACATGAGCGGGTGCAAAGTCCACCACTGCGGAGGTGTTTGCTCCTCGAGGTTGGATGGGGGTTATCGGTCTTTCCTGTTTTGGTCAGCTTAGGTGTGGCCACACTGGGAATGCTGACTGCTCGTTCGAGACCGTTTCCCTGGGCCAGGGCGACGGGCTGCCGGCAGACGCGAGGGCTAAGCGGTTCCAGGAGAAGATGTGCCCTTCCAGGAACATCATCTTGGTATTGCAACAAAAGAATTAACGCAGAACAGTGCAGCTATTAATAACACACCTGCCTGTGTCTGTAGTGCAGCATTAGGCTTCTATAGCCTGAGAAGGATTTTGCTGCAGAAAGTGCCTCCCTTGCATGTCTGAGGGAGGGTATGGGTGAAACTGGAGTAGGAATTCAGTCTTACGCATTTGTATTCACAGAGCAGAGCTCTGAGCTATCATGCTGCCTTGGCCCAAATCCCACTTTCACCCATGGACCGCTCCTTTCCCCCACTTAAACCTGCATTTCAGCATCCTGGTGGTGCAAGCTTTGAATTTCCCTTGCTGGCGGTGGGCATCTTGCCTTAGCAAAACAACTGCCCTCGGCCTCATGTTAGCGCCTCTCTCTGGGAGGCGCAGAAGCCCCTTTCCCTCAAGCTCTGCCCTAGCAGCCTTCGCTGGCCCAACCCGTAACACGGGCCCCAGGTTCTGGTCTCGCTGTGAGCCCCGGCTCTGAGCCCGCTAACACGACTCCTGGCCTTGGCCCAGCGTAGCTTCCTGCAGCCATCTTGCGGCGATGCCCGACAGCTCCGCGCTTCGGCTTTGCCAAGTAATTCCCTCCGTGCCCGTCCCCAATCCGCCGCGACAGCTGCTCCGGGCGAGAGCCCCGGGGAGGTCTCCGGCCCTTGCTGGCTGCGCTCCTAGCCCGGCCTCAGCCCTGGCCCTGCCAGCCTCGCAAAGTGGGACAGGATGCGCAAAATTCTGATCTGTAAAGCAGTTCTGAGTCAGGTTTCATCTGTGAGCCTGACGGCATTCCCCTCCTGAGAGCGGGGAAGAGATTCACAGCGCTAAATGCAAATAACGGCGTCACCTTTTTCTCTCGAAGGCCGGGACGCGTGTTTTTTTTTTTTTTTTTTCCTGGGCCTCTCTCCCGAGGAGGGATTCTCAGGAAGATGACAAACCTGCCAGATACGTGGCGTGGCAATGAGAAATCCCCGCTGCCGGCTCGATGGAGCCAGCACCCCGTATCGCTCACTTTTGCGGCAGCGAAAACGCCGTCCAGAGCTGCCCCAAGCTCCTCTCTGCCCCGTTACTGTGCTACCTTGGAGCAAACTGGCAGAAAAACCAGAGGGGCGGCTGGAGACGGCCGAAACCGCGAGGGCTTCCGAGCGAGGCCGCGGCGGGACGGGGCACGGGCCTCGCCGCGCCCCGCGGCCGTTGGCCGGGGCCTGGCGGGCAGGTGACGCGATGTGACGCGGCCAGAGGGAAATGGGGCGTTTTGGGTTTTTTTTCTGCGTTTGCTCCCGGCAGGTGGCCCCGAGTGCGGGTCCCCGCGCAGTGAAACGGGCTGGAGGAGGCGGCGCCGGCTCGCGGCAAGGCGGGGTGCGGAGCGAGGAGGGCCGCGTGCGGAGAAACGGTCCGAGGAGCTGGAAGCGCGGCCGTGAAGCACGGCGTTTCGGAAGGTGCACGGGTAGCACCGCGTTGTGCGTGGTAGATTTTACTTTTACTTTTCTAAAGAAACATCTTGATCCTTCTCAAAAACCAGTATTAAACCACTATTTTTTTTTTCTCTCCCAATACGCGCTGGCCTAAGTGAGATGTGCAACTTGAGTCACAGCCAGACTACAGAAAATGAAAATAAAATAACCAGTTTTCTTTTTTTCCCCGTCTGCAGCTTTGTTCCTAAAAGTGACAAGAAGAAAGCCGCAAAACAGTTCCCCAGACTGCAGTAGCTGCCAGGAGGGTTTCTGAGGCTGTGGCGGTACTTCCCATGTTCGTTTAGCACTGTTTCACTTGATTTTATCTTCTGGTAAGAATCGAGCTGCAGGAAGGTAGCGGAGCCTCTCCCCAGAGCCCCTTAAGTGATGCACTTCTGCTGTGCTTCATTTTTGGTGCCTTCTTTTTCATGGGGAAACCGTTCAGTTCATTAAAAAAACCCACCTCTTCCCCGCCAACCGTGTGTTTACCATTGCGTGTGATTCTGGTCAGAGGTTCAAGGACCTGCGTTTCATTGCTGTCTCCTCCGTTTTCATAAAACGCTGCTTTCTGAGGTTATACAATACGCAGTGGCCGCGAGCTCGCGCGTAGACGTGATGCCGTTGGCCCCCTTGTGCTCTGGCCCTGTACGTCGGTGTTGGGTGAAAGGTTTTGTTTGCAGTGGGTTGCCCAAAGCGGGGCGGCCACTGCGGTGCTGTGACGCAGCGCGGGACGCTGCCCGGTGCTCTTAGCTCATCCGCTTACGAAGACAGGGAGTTGCAGGAGGTTCCCGAGGGTGAAATCTCACTCAGCCAAGAAGAGATATTTGTCCCTTCTCCATACCCACCTGTGGGAGGAGAGACCTGACAAAAACAGAGCAAAATGGGGTCCCAGAGCTGCCTCCTCATCAAAGCAGAACTTCCCTTCTCCTAACGTTGGTTGAGCGCAGCCACCAAAGGGCCTCAGCCTAGGAGAAACCCCCTTCCCACCTGAAAGGGGCAGAATGGTGGGGTAAGATACTCCTTCGGTCTACTAAGCTTTAGAAATGCATCTTTATCTATTAAGTCTTAGAAACCATAAGTCTGGTTTTGCATCCTTGCCAGAGTATAAGTAATCTCAAGGTCTCAACCTCTTACAGCTCCGTAAACTGAACTTTGTACTACTTCTAATACTTAATAATGGCAGAAGGGCATGTGGGGATGTTAAATTCGGACACTTTTTTTTCTTTAGCATGTCCACACGCCAACATGAGGGTAAACTTTAGAAATGTCAAGCAAAGGCAGAAATGGCTGGGAGAGCTGACAGAAAAATGGCTGTTCTGGTGGAATAAATAAAAAAAAGACACCGTAGTGTCAAACCAAAATGTTCAGGGAACAGATAAATGGCTGCAAAGGCATTGGAGTTACCTGAGATCAGTGAGTTAAAGCCGCTCTGCTGTGAACCCAGCTCAGAGGTGGCAGCTGAAGAGGTGCCTGTGAAGAAGGCAATGTTTAAGTTGACATTGAAGTAAAACTTACAAATGGAAAAACAGTGATTCCAGTATGGATAAGGTTCCGAGAACAAACAGTAAATTGCCTAACTTTCAAAAATTTTTAGTCTTGACCAGGCTTGCAATTCTAAAGGCTATAAAGTAGAAGCTTTTATGTATAGCTTTAAGTGTATTTCCTGCTGTGGCCAGTTGTGAACCCTCTGTTTGCCCAAAGAACTTGTCTTTTGTCACTACTATAGAAATACAGGATGTTCTGCCATTCCTAAGGCCTGGTCCTGCGTGGAATGTACAGTGAGAATTTAGACTCTTAGCTATATGCAAAGCTCTCTCAAGAGCTATGCACTGATTCTAGTAATAGAGTTAGTTTTTTTGAAGATTGACCAATCAGATTAAGACTAATTTAAGAAGAAGGCTTTAAAATCCATTTGATCAATCAATGGTTCAGTTGCTCTGCCTCCCATATTGTTAGCAAGATGTTTTGCAATTTTAGAAATAAATAAAAAGTTATAAGGAGTTATGAAGAGGGTAGTGTGTCTGGAAAACCAGGAAGGGGAGGAAGGGTGAAATGTTCAAGGTTCATCAGGTCATTGCTGAAACACCTGGTGACCTCACTAAGGTGCCAGGCGAGATGGCACTGAGTTTACTGACCCCCTGCACCTGATACTGCTTTGCTGATAATAGTTGCTGTCCCCTTGGATCCCTTCATGGTGGCGATGCCTAACCCCAACGAGCCGAAATGGGCTAAACTAAATCAAAACGGGTATCCAGGCGCTCTCCTGATTGAGCACGAAGGGCTGCGAAGCAGCTCAGCGCGCAGGTCTTGGAGAGACGGACACGCGCGGGCTGGTACCGGCGCCCCTTCAGCCGCAGCAGGAGCCGGCAGGCGTTTTTGGAGGCACTTGGACTTGGTGGAGGCTCCTGTGTTTCTGTCTGTCCTGCCAAACTTGCCATGTCTTGCCAAGGCTGGCACTATCTCGTGAAACCACAATAGAGAAAAACACATTTCTAAGAACTAGCGCAAATCAGGTATTTGGAGCAGTACAGAATTAGCTGTTTTTACTTGTAAATGTTTCTGGGAAAGAATAGTGTGATTGTCCTCTGAGGTATTAATCTGATGTCCAGGGTTTTGAATGAACAGGCATTTCAAGAGTTCCCGCGTGGATGGCTTTGCTATGGGAAGAATCTGAGATCTCGGTTTGCCAAGCCTTCAGATGCATGCGCCGACCTGCGCTCAGCCAGCTGTCGCGCTGCACTCGAGCTGGGGAGCCCCGGGCTGCAGGCGGCAGGAACAGAGGGGCTCCGTGCTTGGAAGCTGCGCGTGGCGCCCTCGTCCCCCAGCGGCACCTGTGTCTGCCCAGGGGCGTCCGGCCTTGCTCCCTCATGAGGCTGACGGTGCTGCGCCACGCGCGGTCTCTTTGGAAGGACCTGGGCATCAGGCGGGGGTGACGCAGTATGGCCGAGGCACGGGCGTCCCTGGGGCCCGAGAAGCCCCTGTGCGCTCAGCATGTCCGGGATACCCTTTAAAACAACTGTTAGCCGCTTGCTGCAGCTGTAAGACTCCATCGCGGTCATTGCCCTCATCACTCCAGGTGCAGAAGGCGGGGAACATGGGAGAACTTCCTAACTGCTTTTGCTGCTGCTGCCAGCTTGGCTGTTCTATGATGGATAGTCTCTGTTGGGTGACATCCAAGAGGAGGCCTTTTCTGCCGAGCTCCTTTGTACAAACATTGATGTAAATAGGCCTCTCCCCAGACATGCAGACCAGGCAGTCCAGGGAAGGAGTAGGAGGATCAGCGCTGCGGGGAACGCAGGGAGGGAGGGAGTGCTGCCATTTTTTCCTTCAAAGGTGTTAACATATTAATTGACTTCATTGAAAGACATAATATCTAGGAAGACTTCTCGTGGTGGCATGTCTTGCATTTGAGCTTTCCAGGTAATTGTTTGCTTTTTTTCCCATCAGTATTTCTGAGCACAAGGTGGTGTTGCAAGAGGAGCCTGTTCTTTCTCTCTGTGCTATGTTTTTGTCTGGGGTAAGAAAGTAGTCGGTGGGAATTAAAGAACACTCTCTCTTAGCTTATTTTATCATCTCACAAAGTGTAACCTTGCTTGTCAATATTGTGGTGGTGGTTTTCCGTGCTTTCTGAGTGGCAAACAGGCATAAAGTGCACTTGAGTTCACAGGGAGACACTGAAAGGCCTGTCCCCAAGTGATGAGGAGCTCTGGTACCTGCACATCTCTCGGTGACTTAATACTGTGCTGCTGCAAAGCCCTAAGAAGAGGAAATTCCCACTCGTCTCTTTGGAGCTAATTGCCTGGCACAGAGACGGTGGCATTTGGGAAGGGCAGGAGGCCTCCGAGGTGGGAGCAACGTGCAGAGCATGAGCTGTGCTGGAGGCCCCATCCCGTGCAGCACCGACCTCGCTGCTCCTGCATTGGGCCGCGCTCGCCCCAGACCAGCCTCGGCCGCTCTCGCGTGTTCGGCTTTGCCTTCAACACAAGCTGGAGTTCAGAGTCATGGAATTTCCCTGCGTGGTTACCAAATAGCGCATTGGGATTCTCTGTTGGCGCTGTGCCTGCCCAGGTCTCCTCCTGACCCACAGTTTTCCCCGTAGGGTCTGTCACACTTTTAAATCCAAACGTTTGCTTGGAAACGGTTTAGCAGCGTGGCTGCATACATCTCTGGAGCACTGTGGAAGTCAGAAGGGCCTGTGCTGGACGGGGGGCTCCTTCCTGCTGAAGCAGCGGGTGCCCCGCAGGCCGGGGCCGAGGGGATGCGCGGGGGAGTCGCGGGCGCCCGGCCAAGGAGGAAGGAAGGAGGGAGGGAGGGAAGGAGGGGGTTCCCGCGCCGCTCCGCCCCGGCGCCGCTGGGGGCGGTGCTGAGCGACCGGCCCGGCCCGGCGAGGGCAGCGGGGCCCCGTGCCGGCAGTAGCGGCAGCGGCGGCAGGAGCAGGTACCGCTCCGGGCTGGGGCTCCCGCTCGGGCGCCTCGATGCTCCCGGGGGGATGCGCAGCGTGGGGCGACCTGGGGATTCGGGCTTGGTCTCCGCAGCGCGCCGGGCTGGAGCTGGAGCCGGAGGGGGCCGCGCGGCGCCCGCTCCGATCCGCGCCGGGAATCCTCGCGGGGCCGCGCGAGCAGCCCCGTCCGCAGCGCCGGCGCCGCTCCTGCCCCCCGAGCCCGCAGCGCTCGGCAGCTTGAGCCCAGCGCTCCGGTACGGGCTGGTGCACGGGGAAGCCGGGCTGCAGCCGGAGCCCTGGTCTCCACGAGCTCGTACCCGAGCGAGCTGGTTGTGGTGCCCAGAGAGCAGAGAAGAGGTGGCAGTGCGTGGGACCGAGGAGACCCGGCCTTGGCTTCATTCCTTCCTGCGGGAAGGATGCGCAACCCCATGCCTGGGTCTGCACGTTGAACTCAGTCACGGAAAGGAGTCTAGGGGACTTCTGGCATCTGATGATTTAAAGAGTTTCAAGAAAATGTACTTCCTGACTAATTCTGACTAAAATTACTTGAATATTAGGCATCATGTGAGAAGTAAAAGCAGAGGGGGACGCTGGCTTGTTGCAGCGAGGTACGAGAGGGCTGGTGGCCGTGGGGAGCCGTGGTTGCAAAGGCGGCCGTGCGTGGGCACGTCTGGCACATGCACAGACACGTCGGGGCGAACGGAACCAGCTCACTGAGCTGGCGTAGCAATGCACTTCCATAACGTTTAGTGGCCACTGCTTCTCTAGGAAGGTACTATTAAAATCTCAAGCTCGCTTCCATTCCCCTAAGCAAGTGTTTTGGTTTCTTTTGGGTGGTTTTATTTTGCCTTGCCTCTTGTGATTTTTGTATAGTTTTGTTTTACTCTAGCAGTATTAGTGCTTAGGACACAGATGATTCAGATGAAGATGTTTATGTGGTTTAATGAAGTAAATTGATAAATTGTACTTTGCCTGTGGTTTGCCTGTGATAAAATGTTCTGTTTTGCTGTGCAGAGGGCTGGACTGGGGCCAGTGAGCCTCTGTGGGAGCTGTAACCTTTGATACTGGTACGGGCTGTGCTTGAGGGAGCGAAATGAGTCGCAGCGTTAAGGCGGAGGGAGCAGTCTGGAGGCTGCGGTTCATGGCTGGGGCTCAGCTCGTGAATCTCTGTAGCTGAAGAGCTTGGGGCCAGGCGCCGCAGTGGAGTTTTGGGAGAGGTCTGTGAGGGGGGCAGAGCTTGGGCTGCCTGGACCAGCGGCGAGGGCGGGACAGTGATGGGAAGGAGCCTTCTGCTCCCCTGGAGCCGGGATGGTGAAGAAGCCAGGCCTGCTTTCAGGGCCCTTCCCGGCTGCCTGCAGCTGAGCTGCCCTGCAGGATTCCAGGGTGGGATTTCTGATGCTGGGTGTCTCTTTAGAAATAATGCTGTTTCCCCCTGCCCCTTCATATTTTAAAGAGAATGAATCCTAAAGTAGATGATGTTCAAGGTGCCAAGACATTTCTATAAAAAATTAACAAAAAAACGGGCTTGGGTGGCAGAGCCAAGTTACAGAAAAGCCAAAAGCAGAGAGAAATTGCGTATGCTTGTGGCCTTCCCTCATCATACTTGTGTGCAGGGCAGGTTTTTGGTGTGAGGTAGGAGAACTGAACGAGGCACCTGGGTGAGAGGGTGGTCAGGGGGATCTGACCATGTTCGCATGAACTGAACCCCTCTTCCTGGCCGAGGCAGCCCCTCGGAGAGGCCTCCAGCCTGATGGTGAAGGGTGTTCATTAGCCCGTGGCCTGGGCAGTCTGGCCACAAGCCGCCCGTCTGCCTTCAGCAGCCTTTGTCAGGTGTGGGATAACAGCCTTGCGGGGCTGCTCTTCAGCTCCTGGCTTTGATGGGAGGCTGTGCTCCTTCCTTACCGGCAGCAATGCTGTGTGAGTTAAACGTATGTGAGACGTGAGGTGCTCAGACACGGCAGTGGTGAAGGCTGCATAGGTGCAGAAATGACAGGTATCTCGTGAGCAGGGTTCCCCTGGAAGCAATAGCAGTGGCTGCACCGAAACATAACTGTACTGCGGAGGGGAAAGGTGACGGCTTCCTGCCGTTCTGGAGCTCCTCCCTTCCAGGTAGAGCAGTTACAGGGGGAGGCCCTGCGCGTGCCCGAGGTGCCCTGCACAGGGAGCAGCTCCCGGTGCCCGCGGTGAGACGGGTCCCTCAGCGCACAGCTCCGTGGCCAGCCAGGGTTTAAACGCTGCCTTTGAGGACAGGGCAGCTGCGGTGGCTCGTTGGGAGCTGCTGCCTGCACCAGAGCCTGCGTTGTGCTCGGCTTCCTGCCGAGCCCGGGGCTGTCCTCAGCAGCGGCCCCGAGGCCGCAGGGGGTGGCTGGGGAACAAGGCGGAGGAGAGGAGGTGGGAGCAGCTCGGTGCAGAGAGCGCGCACGGCCCACTTAGCGGTGGGACTGCTGGGTCGGGCTGTGCGGGAGCTGCCAGGGCTCCTGCAACACTCAACGCAAACGGTGCCTGTCGGCAGCTGCTGCTGGGCCAAGGGCTGTCCCGGCCTCCGGGCTCCCTGCTTCTGTAGCGCTTTGGATTAAACCACTTATGGCAAGGAGCAAAAACCAATTCTAAAAGGCTCTGGTAGAGCCTCTACGTGAAGAATAATCATTGCAGAAGATTTCCAGTGGGTCTGGAGTAGCGAACAGCCCCGTGACTCTGGGGAGCAAGCACCCTTCTGACCAGAAGTGCCTCTCTCCATCACCCCTGGAAGGGACATCCCCTCTGGGAAGCTGAAGCGCAGGGAAGGGACGTGTTCCCAAATCCTGTGCCACATCCCTCTTGGAGGAGACCCAAACGCTACTTCTCAAGGACCAGGGGGACTTTAAAAAATACTAAGCGTATTCATGTATTTTAGAGCGCGAGACAATACATATTAGGAGGCTCTCAGGATTAGCAGAATCTCAGGTTATAGAATTTTGTATATTTTTTTGTCTTCCTGCAACTGTTTTGGGAAGGGGGAATGCCGAAATGCTGTCACTCGGGGGTTGAGCTTGAAGGTGTTCTTCTTGGCGTGCAGGCAGCCAGGCGCAGGCACTGCTGAAGCGAGCGTCGTGCGCGGCCTCTCTGCACTGACAGCCGGGCTCTCGCCGGGCTCAGAGGCTGCTCTGCGCTGCCAGCGTGGCCAAGCAAGGAGGTCTGGCAGGTTTGGGAGAGCAGCGAGGCCTGTGCTGCTGCCATCCCGCTGCCCTGGGCCCGCTGGTAATCACAGGGGAAGTGCAGGGAGCAGCAGCTGATGGATAAAATCACTGCGTTTTCCCCATGTAGGCGCTGAGGCCGTCACCAAGCAGCAGTGCTGCTCGGGCCTCGCTGGTGACTGCGCCTTCCCGGTGCTCAGTGGGGGCCATTCTTTGCGTGAGCTGCTTGTGCAGGAACCCGAGCTCGAGAGGGGCCCTGAGGAACCTCGTGGCTCTGCCCAGCCTCAGGCAGCTCCAGAAGGAGCCGCTATCCCTGCTGCTCACCCCAGAGCTGGTCATGGTGCCTGGGAGAGGAGGCAGGTGCCAATGCAGATCGGGGCCTTGTGGCACCTGGAAACACAGGAGGTCAGGCAAAGTGCCTAGCTGGGGCCCAGCACTTCCCAGCAGGCGCACGGAGCGTCGCGCTGCGGCTCTGTCTGCGGGCACCGCTGCGGGTCTGCACCGGGCCCAGCGGTTCCGCTTCCCGGCAGGTGCGCGGAGCGTTGTGCTGTGTCTGTGCCCATGGGCACTGCTCCGGGTCTGTACCGGGCCCAGCGGTTCCGCTTCTCGGCAGGCGCATAGAGCGTTGCGCTGCAGCTCTGCCTGCAGGCACCGCTGCGGGTCTGCACCGGGCCCAGCGGTTCCGCTTCCCAGCAGGTGCGCAGAGCACCGTGCTGCATCTGTGCCCATGGGCACTGCTGCGGGTCTGCACCGGGCCCGGCCGTGGTCCCGGGCACGCTGCCTGCAGTCCCGGGCCCGCCTGTGAGGCGGGTTGCGGGGAGGGCTGCACTCGCATGCGCTCCCTTTGGGCACAGGGCTTCCCAGTGTCCTGCCCTGCTCCAGCAGCTGCAAACAAGTGTGGCTGGGCACTCGCAGAAAAATAATCACACCGGTACAAACAGTACCACGAAAGTTCTCATTTCAGGGTACCGCGTGTCTCAAGTCAGCCCAGCTCTGAATGAGGAATTCTTTCCTGCTTGCAGCCACAACTAAAAAGTTGTTTATAACTGAATGCTGAGATGGTGTAATTTTCTTTTCTAGGAACTCGGAATAAGAATTCCTAGACCGCTGGGACACGGACCAAGCAGATTCATCCCAGAGAAGGAGGTGCGGTGGTGTTTTTAAGTACACAGTGAACTTTATGCTTTTAAGGAACAGCCTTTTCGTAGTAACCCACATTTGGTTTCAGGACAGCTGCTGAGCTGCAAAACATTTGCAGCAGCCATCGCGTTCAGTCCTGGCCAGACTTTGGCCCCAGCTCTAACGTACAAAAGCCAGGAGGTCCCGGGGGGGGCACCTTGGGAAGGGTTATGACACCTCCTGCACACCCTCTCTAGCGTAAGAAACCCAATCCTGTTTCTGTAAGGGTGTCTGTTTGCAAGCCGAATGTCCGGATGTAATTTCTTACTGGTCCACGCGGCCCCTGCCCCTCTGCTCCGGGGTTACTTTGCCTTGAGCTCTCGCTGCTGCCCTGAATAATCCGAGAGGCTGCAAGGAGCCGTGGCTGAACGTGCTGGGCACTTCCATGCACGTTCGGCAGGAGCAGGCAAGAGGTCTGTGCCGTGCCTGCGAACCTCTGGGGACTGCAGAACCTGACGCCTCCATCTGTCTCTTTGGTCAGGTAGCTCCTTTTCTTTGGTGAAAATAATTATTCAGTTTGCCTGCTATGGCTGCTATAAATAAAGAAGTTATATCAGTTGGGGGCATTTGAGGAAGTTAAAATGAAACAATTAAAAGTGAAAGGTCAGTGAGAAAGTATAATGGCAAAAAGCAGCTTTTGCTGATGGGACCTCCAAAGCGGAGGTGGTAAAGAGCATCTTACATGTCTCACCTTATGTACACCAATCTAATGCCATTAATAGATTCGTTATACAGTTTCTTGCTGGTGTGTGTTTAGCAGAAGCTCACTGGGGCCCTAGTTGCTGCTGATAATATATTTACTGTATTTAATTTAGCCGTGCTTGTTAGACTCTGTAGCCCATTGTTCTTTCTGTTAACTCAGACCGTTCAAGTGGGGCGCGAGGACGCCGCGATGCACACACTCTTTGCAGACTCCTTTGCCACGTTGGGCCGCCTGGACAATGTCACCTTGGTGATGGTTTTCCACCCGCAGTACCTCGAGAGCTTCCTCAAGACTCAGCACTACCTGCTGCAGATGGACGGGCCACTGCCCCTGCATTACCGACACTACATCGGCATCATGGTAGGCGGCACCTTAGGATGCACAAACTGCTGTACAAATTGTTTCCTAAGGCCAGTGCTT
Organism: Crypturellus undulatus; assembly: GCA_013389825.1. Taxonomy (NCBI): domain Eukaryota; kingdom Metazoa; phylum Chordata; class Aves; order Tinamiformes; family Tinamidae; genus Crypturellus; species Crypturellus undulatus. Next base: position 216,301 of record VWPW01004648.1, on the reverse strand, counting down.
TAGGCTCACAGTCTCAGAAGGAACATGAGGAAGAGAGAAAAGCCTCTGTTATGAAAATGAGACAACTGTTTCACTTTTGATTTCTTTAGTATCTCAGAATTTGTTTTTCAAAACAACTTATTTAGCGTGCGTTCTTACTCAGGAGCATCACTATCCACTTCTGAGTCTCTAAATTGAGGACAAGAATGTTTCTGTCAGAGTGGTTGCTTTTCTAATTTCCAACCTGCTAGTGCAACAGTCCGGCCTTTTCAGGCTGCATTTTTTAAAGATTGTCTTCCTGCGATGAGGCAAGCGTCACTGCTCAGATAAATATTGCTTGATCCGTTTTCCGCTGAAAAGCCGCCCGCAGACTCTGGCTCAGCATTTACAGCCTGCCTTTGTTTTAGCTGGTGAGGATTCAGCGGGTGGCAGCCTTGCCTCTGCTGCATCGAAGAGGACATAGAATAAATCTGTGCCTGTGCGTCTCCTTCCTGCATGCAGGCGTTTCACACCTGGAGTCAGTATCGTTAGGATTTATACGAATGAAGGATGTTTCTGCTGTGAAAACAATAATCAGAACAAGCTACTGTGTTGGCCACCTCTTTTATTATATCATTCTTTGAACGCTGCACATCTTGAGTGCTTTGAGGAAATGATGACTTGTGGTATTTGTCATAAAGGACTCACTTACTGTAATTGTTTTCCATATCATAGATGTGTTTTCCTTCCTAGGCTGCAGCAAGACACCAGTGCTCTTACCTTGTTAACCTCCATGTGAGTGACTTCCTTCATGTTGGCGGGGACCCCAAGTGGCTGAATGGCCTGGAAAATGCGCCTCAAAAACTGCAAAACTTAGGAGAACTGAACAAAATGCTGGCTCACCGACCCTGGCTCATCACCAAAGAGCATATCGAGGTAAATCTTTTGCCAAATAACGTGGAATGTACCTTTGTTTCCCAGTAAATCACAGCTTGGTGGGGCTGGGAGGCAAGGGCAGATGCTCCGTGCTAGTGAGTGCTGCTGCAGTGCTATGTTGGCCAGGTGGAGCCTGCAGGCTCGAGCTGGGCCCAGCTGCGGTTCTTGCCTGCGGCTCCTCCTCTGCTCTCCTTTAAGCCGAGCCCGGAGGACGTGGGCGCTGGGCTCTGCCAGAAGGCCCCGAACCTCCCACACTTTCCTGCCCCAACGGGAAGTTGGCTTTGAAACTTCTCACCCGAAGCAGAGCATCCCACGCAGGGGCACAGGGTGGAGGGAGCTCAGCCTTAACATCAGGTTTTTGGCCAGGCGATCGGCAAGAAGCTGTCCAGGGTTTTGTGAGACCGTGAGGACTAGCTGATGAAGCGAGTGATTGTTGTGGTTGCAGCCTCGCCTGAGGTGTGAAGTTTCAGCACGAATGAGCCTGGCGTTAATAGAAACCCACAGGCTCAGAGTGAAAACCACAGCCGAGCCTGTAACTGCTCTGGGGCTGGAGGGAGAGAAGCCCCTTTTGCGCCCTGCGAGTCTGGGATAGGGGGCAGCCTGGCAGCAGGATGCTGGATCTTGGAAAAATAACTTCCTCTGGCAAAGAGGCCTGTAGATAAATTATTTCTGCTTTGCTGCAGTCAGTAATAGAACCATTTGAATCCCTTTTTAAAGTCAGTACTTTTGTCTTGTGTTATTTTTAAAGCAACTGCTGAAGACTGAGGAGAACAGCTGGTCCCTGGCGGAGCTGATCCACGCGGTGGTTCTGCTCACGCACTACCACTCCCTTGCGTCCTTCACCTTTGGGTGCGGAATCAGCCCGGAGATCGACTGCGAAGGGGGCCACACGTTCAGGCCCCCTTCTGTCAGCAACTACTGCATATGTGATATCACCAACGGCTACCACGGGGGCGAGGAGAACCACAGCAGCCCTGCCGGGAGCCTCCCGGTAAGTGTGTGCCGCTACAGCCACCTCTTCCACGCTCAGTGTCGGGGTAAACCTAGTGCGTGGCACATGCCCTCGTCCCTACCTCCTCCTGTTCAGTGGGAGTGAGATCAGCATAACCAAGGTGAGGAGTAAGCAGTTGCCCTTGGGTGAAGCAGAAATGTTGCTGGTGAGACGGAGGAAGCCGCCAGAGGAAGTGGCAGAGATGCAATCTTGCTGCCACCGCTGTCTCTCGCCACCCAACTGGCCTGGGCTGCTTTGGGATGCGTGTCCCGAGCAGCAGTGGTTGGCGGGGCCTTTCTGCATACTTGTGCTGATGGGCTTTTCCTTGACCAGAATATACTGAATTCATAGTGTGCTGTGACAGTGTTAAACCAGCTCTTGCGAAACAGGATTTGCTTGCACTTACGAGGCTTCATAAAACCTGCATTTACACTAGCTCTTCCTTTTTCCTTTGATACGTTTGTGAGCAGAGAAGGAAAAAATACGGTTGGGTAGTAAATTGTGGTTACTTCCCCTATCAGAATTTACAGTTACAGCTCCTTGTTTTTCAGTTGTTTAATATTTTAGATTAAGCAACAGAAATAATTTTCATTTTAGGGTGAGAACTACTTGTTCCAAAAAGCTGTGACTCTTCAAATACTCTAAAAATATCAGGGATCTAATTGAGAAAAGATGATGACTAAATGTGAACTGTTGGATTGGTACAGATTTCTTTCAAGAACTGTTTTCTTAGAAAAGTCAGTATTTAAAGAAGGACACAGCCAGAGTTGAAATTTTCTGACTTTTAAGATTTCTACCATAAAAGTCAGTTCTTGTTGCACAGGAAACTGACATATTCATGTCTCCTTTTCAAGCCTACAGAGTCTATCTGTGAAGTGGAAGCCCTTATGGAGAAGATGAAGCAGCTACAGGAGTGCAGAGATGAGGAAGAAGCCAGCCAGGAGGAGATGGCCACGCGGTTTGAAAAGGAGAAGAGAGAAAGCATGTTCGTGTGCTCCTCAGGTAGAGATGCTCCCACGGAACCTATCTGCTCGTTTAGACTCTTTCAGGTTACTTGAAGAAATACTTTTCTACCAGACAGGGTAGAGCAGGGGAGAAGGAGGAAGGAAGGAGTTATTAGATATTTCAAAGCCAGAACCATTATCTTAAAAGGATGGAGATAGAGAGTGCCCTCTTGTCCTCCAGAAACACTTGCTAGTGAAGTAGTACCAAGGTTTGTTTTGTTTACAGCATCTCTCAGACATGCCATAACATTCACTGACCAGTATGTCCAAACTTACCTCCAACAGAAGTGTGAAACACAAACCCCACAAGACAGTGTTTTTTAAAAAAGAAATCTTTTAAAACATGCAGCTGCTAAGGTTTTGAAGACATTTCTTTTGAGATGACTCTGAAATGATAGTTGGCGTGTTACAAGCCAAGCTTTCGTGTAGATTTTTCCAGAGTTTTTCTCTAAAATAGACATACCACAGAAGACTTACAGGTCTGTGTGGTCACTTTAGAAGCACAGAGGCTCTCATTTCTCTGTAGTGGTTCCACCGGTGCCCTTCCAGTTCGCGTTTTGACCCAGATTTGTGCAATTCTGTTTGAAATCCACAGAAGATGAAGAATCGGCCCCGGCAAGAGATGTGTCTCGCCACTTTGAGGACACCAGCTATGGCTACAAGGACTTCTCCCGGCACGGGATGCACGTGCCCACCTTCCGCGCACAGGTAACACAGGGCGCTGGTGCGGGAGCCGTTGCACCAACCTGCTGCTTGCGCCAGGTGCCCCAGCAAGAAATGGCTGCCCTGGAACTTACTGCCCCCTGTCTAGGAAGCCTTAAAACCAGGCAGACCAAATCCCCGCACTGAGTTATTTCCCAGTGTATATTACACTATTTTTTATAATGTAATATAGAAAAATTACACTAAAGCACTAGGTAGGCCTTCAAAAGCTAATTTCTGACATGCTCTATTTGGCGTTTTTGTTTAAGGATTACTCCTGGGAAGACCACGGCTATTCCTTGGTTAATCGTCTCTACCCGGATGTAGGACAACTACTTGACGAAAAGTTTCATATTGCTTATAATCTGACTTACAACACCATGGCCATGCACAAAGATGTGGATACCTCAATGCTCAGACGAGCTATTTGGAACTATATTCACTGCATGTTTGGAATAAGGTCAGTCTTGCCACTTTGGTTCTGTACGTGTCACATTTGTTCGTGGCTTTTTTCCAATATTGAAACACGCATACGTGCATCTTTACTGATTTGCTGCTATAGGAGGGGGATGGGTCAGTGGTGGTACAAATTGGACGGTAATTTACTTTCCATTAGGAACTTAGAAAACCAAGTGTAAAAAGCAATTCTTGAAAATGAAAGTCTTTTTCTTTCAACTTTGCACAGATACGATGATTATGACTATGGTGAAATTAATCAGTTGCTGGACCGCAGCTTTAAAGTTTATATCAAGACTGTGGTTTGCACTCCTGAAAAGACCACAAAACGAATGTACGACAGCTTCTGGAGGCAGTTTGAACACTCTGAGAAGGTAGGGGCTGTGCATGCTCAGCGACACGTGGACTGCCCAGCTCTTGCTGCTCTTCTGCAGCCACCACTACCCTAAAGGTGGCTTTTAAGCTGCAGCTGGAGTCTTGCTTGTGCTCAACAGAGTTGTCAGGAACTGTAGTAACCATCAGACGGACGTTACTGCTCTTCTCAGAGCATTTGTTGGCTGAATGTTGCAGCCCCAGGGCTGTCCTGGCTGAGTCTCAGCAGACTTGGGGGCATTGCAACTATCACCTGAAGCTCTATTTTCCATTAGACCCCTTGTGGCAATAGTGTAGACATACCCTGTTATAACAGTGGTGCTGTGGCTGTGAAGATTTAAGGGTGGAAATAAAATACTTCATAGAGCAAGTAATGAATCTGTTTGAGTGATAGAGGTAAGCTTTCAAGCACACAATCCCTTCTTGAAAGTCTGAAACTCTGCATCTCCAGTCTCCTTTATTACATCTCCTTACATAGCCAAGCATGTCATGTCATATTTTTTTCTTTTGCTTCACCTCAGCTAACCACTCCTCTTGTTCATAATTACCTCTGTGTGTCTCTGTCTCTGTCCCACAAGGGCAAAAGACCTTTTTGCCTCTTCCTTTGCTAGCAACCTCCTGTGCTCCTCGGGCATCAACCACCTTTTTGACTTTAATGAACTGGTTAAATTAATGAAGCTCAACTCAACAGCCATGTGCAGGCTGCACCTCATGCGCTGCTGCGGAAGAGCTTGTGTGCTCAAAAGCTTCTTTGTTTCTTCCAGCTCGACCAGTTGGTCGACTAGATGACAGCACCTCTTCACTCAAATCTGGCTATGCTGAAATGCAGCTTGTGTCCCATTGCTGCAGTGCTGGCTACATCTTTCTTTTTTCAGAAGATAGCCCTGAGTTTTGGGGCAGCTGCAATATGCTAAGCGCTCCCCTGCTGCTCGTGCAAAAGCAAATGTGAAATCCCACAGCCCCACACACTTCCTCTGGCTCTGGGAACTTTCTTGGGTGTCGCCAGCTGTTTTTAAAGCAAAACCCTCTCTGCCTTTCCCGCAGGTCCATGTTAATTTGCTTCTGGTAGAAGCTCGGATGCAAGCCGAACTACTTTACGCTCTGAGAGCTATTACTCGCTACATGACCTGATGCCTCCGGCTGCCCCGCGACAGTGGAATTTCCGCAGCTGCAGGCTAGCAGGGGAAGCTATGAAGCCTCAGGACCAACAGGAGCATAAATTCAGATGCCCATTGTGCCATAACTCCTTTAGTTTCAGCTCTTTCAGTGTTTGGAATATCACTGCTGCCCTGGGGCAGCCAGCGCTTGACAGTTGAAAAGATGATAGAGTTGTGCCGAGGTGCTGCCCCATCATGGTGTTTTGGCTTTAGGCAGCACGGGACACTCTGAACTTGGGGCAATATAGCAAATGATAGATATATAAATCTTGTATTAAGGCAAATGCAACAGGAGTTGGAGCGTGAAAAGAAGTGGGACTTGATGAAATTTGCTTTCCCTACAAGAATAATTTTTAGAAAATCTTGATGCTGCTATTTGTGCTGGTGGAGTGAACGGATGCAGGCTGTTCCAGTTAAGCTAAAAGTGACAGTGAGCACTGCTATTGTCTGAGCCTTTCTTGTGGGTGGTTTCCAAAAAGCCTTGTTATTGAGCTTTATTTTTTAATCAGAACTAAACCTCCTCTCTCCACACTGACACTTGAGAAGATAGCAGTCACTTCTCTGGAGCAGTCTAGCCTTAAAAATGCTATAGGACATTTGATCAGCGGTGTTTGGGGAGCTCCAAAGTGCAAAGGTCTTCCTATGGAAAGGAGAGGATTTCAGGCCTCAGAGCTTTTTAGATGTCTAACTACATCAAGTGTCAAGTAGGTCCTTCTCCTGTTTTTTGAGGATGAACCGATACCTGTCCAGGAGCTAAAACAAAGTATGGGAATGTTTTTCTAGACTGCCAACCAGGCCTACTGTATTACATGCCCAATGCTGGTCTTACTGATTTTTGCAGTTGCTTAAATAACTAGGCTAAAAACATCTATTTTTAGAAAATCAAAACATGATTAAAATGCTGACGTTCACTATACAGTGGTTTTGGAGAACACATGAATACTTTTGTATGAGTGTGAATTGCTTTTTAAATTTGTCAGTATTATTGGTATTTTTTAAATAAAGGGTAACAACTTTTCCTTTGGGTGTGTTTGTGTTGCTGAACTTGACACTTGTTGGTTTACAAGGCTGGCTTGTAAGGCCAGATGCTGCCTTATTCATGTATCTGGTATATGCTAAAGACCTTTCAAAATAGTCAAGACAAACGTTCTTAATGTTTCAAGAACATCTAAAACAATGGGAGAAAAGCATTTTAAAAGGCACTTAGCTCTTTGCTGAAACTGCGGCAGGACCTACTCTTATATGAGCGTAGCCAACTCCTTTTCATTGTCCTCCATGCTGCAGTCAAGCACGTGCTGCTCTGCAAGATATCTTTCCTCCCTGATGGTGTCGTACAGTTGGAGAGCTCAATTGTGTTGTTATAGAATCACCTCTTTTCAATAACTAGCTTTAAATACTGTTTGCAGAACTAAGCTGGCTTTAAAACCCTTCAGTAGCAAAGTTTCAGTTTCAGATGAGGCTGCTGCTTTTGCTGGGTTAGTGCCAGATACCTGCTGAGAGGAATGCTAGTGAGAGGCACACAATGTATAGCAAGGGGAGCTGTGGGGAAAGAGCTTGTTGCAAGTGGCTGATGGGACTTGCTGGACATGCTCTAGAGCCAGGTGTGCAGTGCAGCTGCAGGATGCTTGAATGCCGTAGTGCCCTGCCTGCTTCCACGAGGGGAGCTAGGCACCTTGCCAGCCTTAGTTGCAAGGTTGGAGAGAAAAGGATTCACCCAAAGCACGTGCAGAATTAAACTCAGACTTCTAAGCTAGCTGAGACCTAGGGCAGGGAACAAAGTGGTTTCTCTTGCAAGTAAGAGTGAGCAGTTACCTGTTCCTGGGGGATGGCACCGGATGCAAACAGAACATGTACAAAAGAAATGATAAAAAGATGAAGTTCTTACAGATGTAGTGCCTGTGTCCTGAGGACAGACAGTTGCTTCGAAGCTAGGTGCAGACAGGGGCTCCCACAAGGCTGTTCAGCTGCAGGCCAGGCTGTCACCCAAGCTACACGGCCTGCTGCTGCCCCCACAGCTGAGGCATGAGGCTGCACCCTCCGTTCTTGCTCCTCCCCAGGAGCCCATGCAAACACTACCTGAAAATTAAAGCCCAGGCCCAGAGCAGGGCCTTCTGAGAAGAGTTACATGCTTACAACTCAAAGAACAAAAATACCTAAAATGATCTGTCGGAGAACAACTAATAAACTGTCACAGAAATATGACCAACAGGAAGCAGCTGCTATTTCCTCTTAACTAAAAATACAGGATTTTTAAAGTTCCAAAATACAGAATTTCCCTGTTTAAGGGAAAAATCATTAAACCATGCCTAAAGACATACGGAGAATATATTCCCAAACTGTAAATGAAGTTTCTGCAACTTCTGATTCTGTTTTGTTCTGTGCTTTGCCTTTAAAGTGGAGGTGGACCTGGCCCCTGTGGAGAAGTGAGTCATCCCCAGACACAGGCAGGTGCTGGCATCCTCCCCCTTCCTGAGCAGGGCCCATATCCCCTCGCAGCAGCCGCCATCCCTGCAGCATGTGAGTGGCTCCATGCGCTGCCTCCGCAGCGCAGAATTGAATGGTTTTAAGAACAACTAATCATTTAAGACCAGATCATGGGTCTCTACACTTTCAAAGCAGTTGACCTACCTTAAGTAAGGGAATATACGAGTATCTGAAGACTTACCTGGAGAAGTCTTTTAAGGAGCTCTGAGAACCCTGCTGCACAAACATCTGGCATCTCTCCTAAACTGGAAGGCAGAAAAATCAGGCTATCTTGTGACAGTAACTTATTCAAGCAAGCAGATGCTTCTCTGCATGTACTAGAAAGCAACTCCTGCTTGAACAAGCACTGAATTCAGAGCATTTCTGTTACTGGACTGCTTAAAGGACTTCAAGTGATACATACTGATTTTGGAGAGACCTCCCTCCCTCGGCAAGGCTAATTGATACCACAGTTTAATGAGGACGCTCCTCATGGAGCCCTGCTTACATTTGCCAGTGCATCGACACTCAGTGGGGCACAATGTTAAAAACCAAGACACGCTTAAGAGACCAGCAACGCCACGAGGGTGCCCATCGCCCCCAGGAAGCTGCATGCAGGGACTGCGAAGCAGCATGGCCCTATTGCAGGCCAGGGCTGTGCCACGAGCCCGGCAAGCTGCTGCAGGACAGCAGAGGGCGGCTGCTGAGCACAGCAGCTCCGCAGCGCCACTATGGGCACAGCCAGTGCTGCGACAGCCCTGAGGACGGCAGAAGGCCGCTGCACTGCCCTTTGCCCCAGCAGGGCCAGGGAATCACCTGGTCTCAGTGGCAGCTTCTGCCTGGGCCTGATGCCTTGCAGAAACAAATCCACAGGATTTGTGTTTTCGGTCTGTGCCAAAGGAGTCCAGCAGATCCATCTGCTCATTGAGCGGCAATGAGCACTCATCACCATCAGTGCTCGGTTTCCCATCCTCTCTGCGGTGAAGCTGCACTTGGAAACTTTTTAGGCAGGTAGCTTCTGAGTTGAGATTTGGGACAGAGAATTGATTTGGGACAGGATATGCCCCAAGAACACATAGGAAATCAAGTATTTCTGTCACCCACGAGTTCTGCTCAGAGAAACGCGGGCACTGGCGCAGCTCTCAGCAGCCAGGGAGCCACTGTGGGATGTGCAGTCAGGGGCACTGAGGCCTCTGCTGCCCTCTCTGCTTCACCTCAATGAGCTGTCTGTGGAGCTGCCATGGGCTGTGCCTGCCCCAGCTCTTCTTCCCTCTGTGGAATATCCATATTTTGTTGCTGTTAGAAGACAAGTCTCACAGTGCTCCAAGCCTTTCGTTGGAGCATTTGGTACTGACAGAAACAACTAACCTTTTCCTTAACAGATTTTAAATGCCTACATTACTGCCACCTCATGGACTTGAGCAAAAAGTCAGTCCCAGGCTGCCCCCCAATATCTCCATCATTAGCCCGTTCTGAGCAGCCCTCCTGACAGCGCATGGCCACAAGGCCCTTCCTTTCCCCTGCCGCCCCACTGCGCTATGCAGCAGGGTGCTCACCAGCCTCGCTCCGTCATGTGCAGGCCAGCAACAAGCGCCTCTAGCCTCCTTAATACCCCTCAGAAGCAAATCCATGCTCTTCTCCCAAAAGCTAATGGGGCACTGAAGCCATTCATCTTCTCCCTAAGCTTCACCTAAAACTAACATCTCAAAAGAAAGAACGTAACTGAGATTTTTGGAAGCGTTCAGCAGAGCTGTTCGTAGCAGCTCAGCTGCCTCCTGCACATGCTGCAGTAGCACTGGCCACCACACGCTGCAGCAGCCACCACTTCCCGCCTCTCGTCTGCTGGGCACGTGGGGCAGCGGCCCCGCTGTGCTGACAGCCGGGCTGCAGGCTTGTGCCCCGGCATGGCACCAGGCAGAGCCAGGAGCCTCGCCACAACTGCATGGCGGCTCCCTCTTGGTCACCCGCGGCAGGAGAGGAGCGAAGCGCGCGTCAGGTCTGCAAACCTCAGCGGGCAGCTGGGCTGCTGCCACCAGAGGCAACCACGAGCCACAGCAGGGAGTACCGCACGCTGCCTGCATGAGCGCTCTGCCTGCACCCGAACACGGCGGACGGGGGCCCCAAGTGCGCGGGATCCACAACCGAAGGAGCAAGGATCCTGCTGGCCACAGAAAGCATCTGCAAAAGAATGAAGACTGCAGTAAAACACCCTAGCATGTCCCACTCACACTATGGTTATTCAGTTGAAGAATTTTATATAAAAATATATATAAATATGTAAGACAAAGGTTGTAGGTACATGCAGCTTGTACCACATAACATTCTGTTACAGTGCAAGGCCCTCCACAGAGACCCAGGTATTCAGTGGTAATCTACATTTTAGAATCAGAAACTTTGTTTCCTTTTGCTAGCAAAGAAACTATGTAGTTATTAGACAAATCACACTCAAAAGCTGCTTGATAAGCTCAAACATATTGTAAAAAGTAATTATACACACAGAAATTTCATACAAGTTTCCTCCCAAATAATATCCAATATATAAATGCCAAGTTCTTCTCCTTTAAAAATTAGCTTTTACTGAGTTCTCCAACATGCCTACCAATGATAATGTACAGGTACCTTATAAATATATAACTATACAACCTACTTCATAAAAATATTTTTGTAACTGTTTTCAAGATGTTATATTATTTGTGTCTATTACTATGTCATTGCCTACAAATATTTCATCTATTTTAAATACTCCTTAGCCAACCTCTGATTAAAATGGAATAATAGTCATAGCTGGGAGGAGCAATGGCTTTGAATTCTATCAAGAAGCTTTTCTGCCACAGGTTTGAATTGTGATTCCCAATATGTTTTGCGGTAGTCTCTTAGGTCTCTGTTGAGGCTGTAATCCAGCAATAGCTCCTCATCTGTAATCAGGGAAAATATCATTACTAGGTTTGAATAAACGCAACTATTTATTTTATGACCATAATAAGTGCAATTCATCAGTTGTGTACGTTCTTGGCTTAAACGCAACTCTTTTAAATTAAATTAAGCATCTATCTCTGAGCTTTAATTGAAACTAAAGCACGCAAGAGTCCCCACCCTCCCCCCTAAAAAAATAAATAACTAAAATAAAATAAAATAAAATAGGCAGGGTTCCACTGTTACCATACTTTAAAGGTAATAGCAGAGCTATATGTCTAAGGTCACATTCATTGTGACTGTCAGCCTGGAAACTACTTGAATTTTACTTGAACTTAACTTTACTTACTACTTGAACATTTATCCCCAGAGATTTTGCTAAGGTAAGTCAGTAATCCAATGTATCTAGTTATAGCTATATTTTTTTTTTCCCTATCACAGATCCCTTTCTTAACAGGGCTAATACAGCCTGTTTCTGCATACCTCAAGCACACGGACCACATTAGTTAGTATAATACTGGTGCCCTCCCTTCATCACATACTTCATAAATAAAGATATTAGGACAGCAAGAGGAACGAAACGTTAGGAATGAAAAGAAGTTGTCTTACTTTATACACCTTCTTCCTCCTCCATTTTTCTTGGTGTTAAGACATGGCAAGGAAGCAAACGCTTCCAGAAGGAAGAAATCAGTATGCAAAAGGAAGCAGGTTCCTGAATTGGGAATCCGCATTACCAATACAATTGGTAAAGGTGAACAAATGTTTTAAAGCCAGGAGCTTGGCACAGTTCAAGAGAAAGGATATTTGACAGCCCTCAGGGCCCAGACTGACCTAAAATGAAAGCATAGCCCTCCACTCAATGGACAGTGTGACTTATCTCTGCTCTGGTCTATGGAAGAATTTGTTAAATCCATAACTCTGTAACAGAACTCACTGAACATCCACAGCAAATATGGGACAAAACCGAACCTGAAAAGAGACTTAGTTACCTACTTTGTTAGTTTGACTTGTCATCGAATTTTATTAAGAAACTTTATTTAGAAGAGCAACTATTTGCATTTAAAAGAATGAAACTGTCCTTAGGTAGAGTATACGGCCTGAGTTGTGACAGCTATAAAGGAAGGGATTACATTAAGGAAAACACACCACATCTCTGCAGGAAGAAACCTTGTAGCCAGAGATCATGCTATCCTATGATATCAAATCCATATTCATCGAAATCAAGGAATAATTTAGGTTGGAAAGGACCTCTGGAGGACAGCTCTGGACAGCTGGGCCAACCCATGCCCATGTCCAAAGCAGAGTCCACCTAGATCAAGTTGCTCTGTCCAACTGAGTTTTGAGAATCTCCAAAGAAGAATCCATAGCCTCTCTGGGCAACCTCATCCAGTGCTTAACCACCCACATGGTAATTTTATTTTTTTCCCTCATATTTAATTGGAATTGTTTCAACTTGCAATTCATGCCCACTGGCTCCTGCCCTATCAATGTCACTGTAGCCCAACACATGCAAATTTAATCTCAGCAGTAAAGAAATGAGCAATAGATCCTGTAGAGGAAGATAAGGGATTACCGTTCTTGTTTTCAGGCAGAATTGCTTTGCCTGCTCCTGGAATGGTTTTCATATCCAAATTCATTATTTTCTAACACACACGAAGAACCATTTCTCCTTTTTACTAGACAGCTGTGACTCACCAGTGTTGACAAGGGTGCCCATAAGCAAAAAATATGGAATCTCTGGGGCTGGTAATACCCACCAACAAGAACAAGGAGCAAAACCAGTTCAAAAGCTGAAATGTTGAATCAAAAGAGTACATCTCCCAGAGCAACCCTGGGGATAAGCGTCCCCCATGGAAGCTGTGCTTTTTCAGACAATTAACTTGGGACTCTCCTCAAAACTTGCAAGATTGGGTACTGGCCAAACAGCATATGAACAAGTCAAGCACACTGGGTCTGCATGCTATGGGGAAACCTGAAACCCACAGCTCAGGCTGCAGTCTGCAGGGATTACCCAATTATGAATGAAGGGGCAAGTGAAGAGAAGTCTGGAAAGAGAGAAGGAAGGAGACAGAAGTGTGCCCTGTGCATCAAAGAGCACTTAATGCCCATGCTCAGATATGTTTTTCCAAGATGGAGGCTGATCTTTACTGCTGCTCCTGAGGGATTGTGTCAAAGAAAAGCTGCCATGCAGGACAAGGAAACATCAACCTCAAGCAGCTTGGAGCCAATAAAGGGGCAGGAGACTCAGAAGCAGATGAAATGCCTCTCCAGAGAGAAAAGCAGTGACAGTGTGGCGGGAAAGCAGCCTGCTGCTGCATCTCGGGCTGTTGCCATCAGGTAGGGGGAAGAAAAAAAAAAACCACTTCTTGTTCAGGATTCCTTGGCCCTAGGAACACCCTTGTTTGGCTGTTCCCTCTCCCCATTGTATTGGTCATTATATCTTCTGTCATCTTGTTCCAGGTAGGAAAAAGAAGGAAGAGAGTAGCCCTAAGGAGAGCAGCTGACCTGAGTCTGCAGTCCCGTGCTCCATTTTTTCAGCTCCTCCCTACTTTGTTGGCTCTTACACATCAGATCCGCTTCCTCTGTGTGCTAAGATGTGCCTTCTCTACAGTTACTCTTCTGAGTACAGTTCAGAGGAAGACTAGTTTTCTGATAATAATTGTGGTGTATTTTTAATTAAGCATCATTACCAGGCAGTGACTGGAATACTCCAATTCCTGAGTTGTACAAGTTAATGAAGTTTCAATTACTGCCCAGCCTGGACTCTTCAGTCAAGTTAATTGATGGAACCAGTGTTAAATGTAGAGGAAAAAGTAAGAAACATTAAGAATTATCTATATATATAAAAAACTCACCCAAGAGTGATGTGAGCAGCACTAGAAGCGTGTCAGCATCTTCTCCAAAGCACGAGGCAGTACTTGTGATGTTCTCACTGTAGTTCCACAGGGTTTTGCATATCAGACATGCCAGCTGCCAGTCTGCTGGCCCAAAATCTTGTAAACAGTCAATTAACCTGTCAATATCAAACAAAACCACTATTTTGATCAATTTTCTCATTTCCAGTAACTTCTGAACCCAACTGGCCAATTTCAAACATCATCATTCTATTTAACCATCTCAAAATACTAGAAAGTATCTCAAAGAAAACAAATTTCAACAAATTTCACCATAATCTGTGACTGACCCTAATCACTATCGCTAGAAGAGAAACTGCAGTGAACTAGACCACACTAAGAGTCCATCCAGGAATCAGATGAAGAGTTAACAAAAAGCTTCAGTCAGAGTTTTCAGCTTAGTACACATCAGAGAACATAACCAGAAGAAATAAATCCAAAAGAAAAGAGTTTTTACTGCTATTTCCATGGCTCAGAATTACATGTTACATTCAGTGAAGTCTAACCCATTTCGTAGATCTCTTTCCTTCTTCTGTTGTAATCCTTCAACCTGCATTTCCAATGGATTCCTCTCCGAAGTGCCAGTTTTATCAAGGACCATTAAATTCTTAACCTTTCTCCCAACGTATCATTTCCTCACAGATCAAATTCAGCCTACAGCATAAGGAAGAATCTGGAATTAAGCTGCCTACATCAGCTTACATAAAGTGTTCCCGTTACCAACTGGCAGTATTTTTACGAGTCCTGAGACAGCAGAAGCAAACATTGTTCTTCACCTGCTGTCCCTAGTGATCTCTCCGACAGTAATCCTCTCACGGCTCATCTCCTCTTCACCCCAGGGCCTCCACTTCCTCTCCCTCCCCAACTTCACTCGGAAATTGATAAATGATGATTAATAAAGGGAACACAGGTGATATCTATTACATTCAGGTATTCAAAAATATCAGTAACTGAAAGGCAATCAAAAAGAGGCCAAATGCCTCTCCTCTCCAAAGGCAGCCACTGTTGAGGACTGGGAGGCATCCATCAAAAGCAAAAAGAGCTTACTCTGTTTTTTTAGAAGTTTAATTCTCTGATGAAACTAATGACGATGACTCTAATTTCATGCATAATCAGGGCTGCTATATATTTGTACAATAAACTCATTTCTAAATATCCACAGAGCTGATTTTGTGCAGTCAGGATGACCTCCTTAACAGTCACTTTCATATCTTCCAGATTTATTCCATATGGTTGCTATATTTCCTTCCTTCTTCAAAAAAATTCAGAAAGCATATAGAAAATTCTGTTATAGAAATTACTAGCATTTATTTTTAATTAGCCTGTAATTTATTTTTACTCTTGTTTTTTAGCTTTCAAATTCTGCAATATAACCAGAACCTAGGAAGGAAAGATGGCAGACTATGCCCTGTTTACATGGCATAAAAGAAATAATTGTATGGGGTATGAACCTAAATGCATTTCAAAGTTAGATATATCTGTTTCATAAATGTGGGTTGTATGAACAGCTTTACAAGCATCAGAACAAGATCTTTCATGTTGCTACAATTAAAGTGTATCTGCTATTATCTGAGCATCAAAGCCACAAGCGTTGCCTCCTCAGTGGTTTTTCAAGATCTAATACCACTTATACCATTAGCAAGCTTTACACCTGAACTTGCAGAGAGAGGAGACCTAGAAGCTGTTCTGTGCTGAACATGGCCATATCACATAGCTCCAACTTAGTAGCTATAAAAATTGCAAGAGATCACATAGGATAAAATAGTTCCTGAAGTAATCTTCACACTTGCAACACACAGTAATGGTGTCTTATTAAGCGCAGATTTAGCTCACAAGGATTTGGTTGAGTCGAGCACAGCACGAGCAGCTCCTGCAAAGTCATGCCCTAGTTACTGCACTATATGGTACTCTCTTCTAAGGGAGGTATCATGAGGATCTTTGGAACCTTCTTTCTTGGTTGGTGGGGATGACGGAGCTCAATCACTTCATAATGCTTTCCCCAGAAAACCCTGGAAGAATATTTAAGGCTCTTGAAGACTTAGATTCTGAGTATTTATTCAGTATATATCCCTTTTACAAGCTTGGTCCTAATGAAACAGAATCCATCTGAACTCCCTACTCCACACTTCTGGAACTTGTCTTTTTTTTGTATACACACTCACTTACTTCCCAATTCCTCCTTCTTCCTTCAGCAGAGCTCTTCTGTTCTTATCTACAGTGAGATTGAGCAGAACTCCACAAGCAGAATAGCAGACATCTTGATTGTTGGCATCAAGTAAAGCAATCATGAACTTGTAAACTGGGTTGTAAAGAAGGAAACAAAATTATTGAAAAAAGAGATTTATGATACAAGTGGCATTACAACACACTAACTAAACACGTATACACACAGAAAGCAGTCAGATGTGCCTCACTGAAGCAGGACATACTAACCAAATATGTAACGCAGTTGCCTGTTGCTACAAAGCTGCCGGAAGAGACACAGGAAACGGTGCTAACCATTACACCACGCTCAACACCCGTTCCTTCAACTCAACAACTGCAGCATTCTAGATGCAAAATTCAAGAAGCAGATGCTGGACTTGCCACGTCTTGTGGCACTTACTGGACCCTGCAGTCAGCAGGAAGTGAAAGACAGCCCCAGCGAGGGAGTCAGTCTTGCCTAGTGGAAAGGCAGTCTCTTGGCTCTTCCTGCGCTCAGGGCCCCACACCCTGATGTCTCCTCCAACGGAGACAGCTCTTTAGTAACCAGCTACCAAGTATGAACTCTTGCTGATAGCTGAGAGAGGATTTTCTCCTCCCAAAGCAGCAATATATACACCTCATATGGGTTCTATGTTCTGGCATATCCTCTCACTTGGAGCACAGTCAGACAAAAGCAAAAAAAAATGTATAGAGTGAATTGTTGTTTAATTAAACTTGAAAAGCAGTCGAGAAGGCTTGTGTAATGCTCGGAGGCAAACAGGAGGTCCCCCTTTGCTGAGGTGGCCAGTCATCTTAAGTGCATGTTACAAAGTGCTATAAGCTATCAAATGTTGTGATTAAAAACTTTTAATTATGAAACTAAATGAGAATTAAGATGGATTTTCATTTATATCAAATCACTACTAACCTGCAGGACTTGAGGAATAGACAGAGTGAACAAAAACTTTAAAATTATTATTTTTAGGAAAACTTCTTTTTGATGTTATTTAACTTCATAAAAGCACATGCTAGAGGCATTTATCCTACTCCAATAATTTTAATGAGATTGAAATAAAATTGTGTTTATAATGACTGCTATTTGAGTCTAAGATTTGCATCATTTACAAAACATGAGATAATATTGCTTTTACCCTTCAAATGAGACATCTTATTAGCAACTTCTCATTGCTAGAACTATGGACATTTTAAAAGCATTCCTCCAAGTGCAAAAGTAACTCACTCTTTTTCTGTATGATGAAGTCACATATCTCATGATACTGGGAAAGATTGCCAAAGACTCTTACAGCCTCCACCACTCCATCCATACTGTTGCTCATTAACAGCTTTAAAAGCACTATTAGATTGTGAAACGAAATAGAAACAGTTACTGCTATATCACAAGCACATGCTTGGTTTTTTTTTTACTTAATAAACACCAGGATGCAAGAAGCAACAGATAAACATAATAAATGTGAACATTTATTTCTCTGGTTGCAATGAAAGGGGTGAGCAGATGGTAGAACAACAGCCAAATTGTGTGAAGCTTTGAAGATTAGACAAAGAGCTCCAATGAGAAGGCTACATGAGAAGGATCAGAGGAGGACTTGTGAAGACAGCCTAGGTACAGTTTGAATCATGGACAACACTTGTGTTGTACAATTTTGAGTGGGCTCATGTGAAATTCCAGGAAAGAGAAGAAGAAAAAAAGGCACAGGGCATGAGAGAAATGACTAGACCCTGAACAGAAGGTTTTATGGTAGTATGTGTCCTTAAACCCAAAGTATCTGCTGACACTAGCTCTATTTTCCTCCCAGTGCTACTATAATAAGCAAATACGTTTCTCTGAACAGCTACTTAATATTGCCCCGGTCCGAAATATTTATAGTTATATAATATAATATATAGTTCGTCGCTGCATTGTTCAGCAGTTTCACATATGAGTAGTGTGCAACAGAGACTTCAGCTTCCCCTACAAAAGGCAACCTCACATAGGTTTTTGGTACATGGCACAGAAACCACATTTATCAGTCTTCTGTGATGAAGAAGGGAACCACTGAAATTAAACATGTAAATGTCTCAAAGAGTTAATCCATAGCTCTTCCACCAAAGAAGAGAAAGAAGAGACTGGCTTCATTGTCATCATTTCCTTCTTTGAATGCTACAGTACTGAACATGCCTTGAATCTGTCTCAGGAAGATATTTGGAATGACTATTTTTTGTCTTTGAGAACCACTCACTTGCAAGTATTCTCAAAATGTCTTCTGGAGAAAGAAACCCGCTGCTTTTCTGTCAAAAGGTTTTCTTTATCCTTTCAGTTCAGACAGAGGGAAGGTAATAGGACTGGCACCACATGCTAACAATAAGAAAGAGAAGAGAGCAGAAGGGAGAGGGAAACGACTAAGGCATGTGTCTATGATAAAGTTCATTCTTCTGCAGCTGACGGTAAGAGAACATTATTCCTGGGGAACAAAATGACTCACAAGACAACAGTTGAACTGTTAAGTAGGGATGAAATGACACCTAGCAAGTCAGGGCACCAGGTTGAGAAACAGAATATAAGATATTTTCTTTCTGCTCTTTATTCTGCTCACTTTGAAAACTTCAGCCTCTGTCTCTCCTCATATCTCACCTAGTTAGAGAGTCAGGTATTCAAGGTAGAAACTTTTTATCTTCTGAACAACATTAACAGATGGGATGCAGAACTCAGCAGCTCCCACACCTCACTGAAATATGACTACTGCACATACTGAGAGGGGAGCAACTCGCACCATTCCTACACAGGCAGTGGATTCAGCAGCCAGAAACAAAGTCAGAGTTTGCAGGTCTAGAAAGTAGTAAGAAGAAGAAGGAAAAAAGACATCATATTTGAAGTAGCTCCAATTAGATGTGAAAAGCAATGTGATTACTTTGGTTCAGGCATATGGATTTTGAACAAGTCTACCAAAAGCTGCTACCCACAAAATAGCATGGTAAATCACTTGGAGAGAGAAAGAAGGGTTTTGTTCAACAATCCAAGTATTTCCACACAAGTCACAGAATTGTAGTCCCCAAGAATTAGAAATAGCTAGAAGAATTTATAAAACTCATATTCCTGCACTACAATACCACAAAATACTACCAGTGTCTTTATTAGCTGTCAAAGTCAAGCACATAATTTCCACTTTCAGAAAGCTACACAAAGATACTGAATTCAAAGTCCTTACTCTCCGCAATATGTAGCTTCTTGTCTTCAATTGCAGAAGTCCTCACTTTGTAGTAGGATAAATTGTTGATCGCTGCTGCAGCATTGATAACCAGCTCTTCACAGTCATCAATTGACTTGTGCTCTAATATTGAACACATAGATAGATAAATAAATAAATAAATAATATATATACATATATATAAAATATATATATATGACACGAGTTGAACTTAGAAGGGCATCACAGCTGAGAAGCAAACAGAATCACAGGTCGCACAACCGTAGAACCAGGCCAGTTAAGACTCTTCCCAATCTGCCTGACCCACAAAGTGTTACCCACAAAGTGTTAGTGCTATGGCCCAATAGCTGCTGCTCCAGTCAGCTGGACCAGTGCTCTTACAGAAGTTCAGCCTCAGTCAAATCTTCTCTCACGGACTTTCAAACTTTCACTTCAGGATAAAGCCACCAAAAAGAATTGCAAAAAGCCCATATGCAGGAACACACCTGAGGTAGGTATCAGACTACAGACACAAAAATGTCGGGCACTATGACTCATTAATAAACACAACTTCAACACTATTTGAAACATTTTCTCTCTTATGAGTTTCTGAGAATTTTAATCAACATAAAATTTCCCGGTACACTGATAAAGTCCAAAAAATGGTTATACTGATTCATCTCCTTCAGGTGAAGGAATTAAAAGAGAGGTTTCGTTCACAAGGAGATAGAACATTTTGTAGGAAACTAATCGAAACAATGCTCAGAGAGCAGGGAAGGAGTCAGAGATAAGCTTTGAGACTTATATCCTTATAAAAGATCAAAGACCAAGGAAGTTCTCACAGGGTATAAGAAAGAATCCCACATGCCTGGTGGGCAACACAGCTAAACTAGCATATAAGTGGGCTGACTGTTTTTATATAGAATTTAATGTTCTCATCACACACTGAAAAACACAGAATCCTCAGAAAGATCTCAGCACTGTTGAACTTTGTTACTGGGAGAACAGACTCCCCAGCCCTAGTCTATTATTAAATTTATAAAGGGAACAGTGAGCAATAAGGAACTGCAGTCCTAAACCCCAGGTTGGAAGGAAAGGGAAACTACCTCCCACTCAAAAAGATATCAAGGTTGGAAACCTCAAAACAAACAAACAAACAAAACAAACCACACAACGAGAGGAAGTTTTAGGAGGAGGCTAACAGTTATGGTGAAAGGGGCATGGGAGGGGAGGATAATTCCGAAATAATTCGGAACTGTCACAAAAACTGCAAATCTGAAAAAATAGCAATAACAATTATATAGCATTTGATAAGGATACTTCATAGTATGAGCTCAGAGGTAGACATATTTAAAATAAAATTCTAGTTTGTTTTTCCTTAATGAACAAATTTTTAAATGGTACCATTGAACGAAACAACGAAGCCTCCTCTTTCCCCTAGATACTAAGAAGCTGGTACCAAAGCAGCAACACTTTCCTGTCTCTGCACAGTGCAGTTTATGAGGACTAACAGCAGCACTGTTATTTTAACAACAGGACCAAGTTAGTTATGGCTCACTCTAAGAAAGAAAGTTAAGGAATGAAATCTTGAATTTTCCTTACAGGTTGCACAGACCACACAGGTTTTATTACCGAGTACCGTGACAAGTAATTCAGCAACAGGGTGAGCAGCTGCCAGAGCTGCTCCTACACTGGGATGAATGGAGAGGTTGGCCAGCACTCTGATCAGTTTCATAAGAACATCTTCAGCTTCTGAAGGACGCTTTGGGTTTTTCTTTTCTTCTCCTTTTTCACAGTTCCTTTTTTCTGCATTCACATCAAGTTTATGGTAGGTTTGGAATAATGATATCAGCGTGTTAACACTTCCTTTTTCTTTAAAAAATTGCTCGCGGGCCTGATTATTCTTTGCTGTTAAATTCCCAAGAATGAAGACAATGCGGACAACCAAATCCTGCAATAACATGAATAAACCACATTACAAGGAAAACAATTAGAAGCTATTAGCTGCTTAAGAAGAAGACAGTATTTCATTTGCTTCACAATTCAGTTAGCAGCAAGTCCAGATATCTGAAAGAACACTAAATAAGAAAAGTTAAGAATAATTTTAATGTTATTTTTTGTAACCCTGATTAGAGAAGAAATTAAAATAGTTGACAGACAACACAGCACAACACCAGAGTTTGTGCTAATGAGATGTTTGGCACAGGTAATCTATTTTTATCCACAGTAATCTTTAAACAGCACTTCATATAGCTAGAATAATCATGAGCCAGAGCTTACTAATCTTCCAAGCAAGTAAATGTTAGCTTTGATGTCTATAGAGCACCTTCCCCTTTTCTCTAAGCTATGTCAGTATTTAAAAAGTTTCAAGCAATCTTAAGCACTGAGATTCATTAACCCTGTTACCCATTGCAGAAGACAAACTACTACTACTTGATTTGTAACTGTTAAAAACATGTTAGCTCTTACTCATCTCCTTATTGAGTCCAATTGCTTACATATAGCTGAAGTACATGCTCTAGATTTTTACCAGAAATGTAATCTACATTGACTGCTGTTTTACTTGCCCATTTCTCCTCTTTTTCCTCTTTCTAGGGAGGTGACATACAATCACGCCATCCTACACAATTTCTCAAAAGCTTCAGAAATCAGCCTTTTAAGCCCTTTTTTAAGCACCAAAGGGTACATTTCATCAAGCCTAGCTGTTTTGAAGACACTTATAGACACACACTCTGTAAACACTCTAGCCCATTCTTTAGTGATAAAAGAACTCAGACTGGAATATAGGTCAGTCATTGGATTATACTCAACCCTTTCAGAAAATAGAAGAAAAAAAAGAGTCTTACACTCTTCAATATTTACAGTATTTTCTGTCAATAATTTTCATCCTCTTTTGAACACTGTATTTCCTTATTGTCTTTTTATTATTAATATACCAGAGACACTTTTCCCACTCTTTTTTTATGTCCCTTTCTAGTTGCATTTCATATTGTCATGTTTTTTTCTGCTTTTGTATAGGTTATTGCTACCCTTTTATTCTTATAGCAAGTGAGATCTGCTTTCTAATATTACACATTATCTTGAGATCTCATGATTTAAGCAAGCTGATCTCTTGAAGTATTCCTATCTCTGCCCTTCAGCAAAACATTGCACTATCTCTCATTTTTTCATTTTAGACATATTGAGATAGAACAGGGATTTTTTTTTTGGCAACAGAAGCCATTCTTAATTGAACTGTTCTTCAACAACATCCCATCTTTTTGTTATCCACCTGCATGTAAGCAAAAAAAATCAGAAAGTCTGAACTCATCCTAGTATAAACAAATTATAATATTTCCCTCTTTGTGATTTGCATCAAAATTTACTCAGTTCCAAAGAGAAAAGTCCATAGGCTTTATCTAAATAGTATGATTGAAGAAATGCTGTTTCTTCACGTAGCACACAGCAGTCTCCCCTTGGCTGCTAAACAGCTGTTCTTGCACTGACCAGGATTTTGGTAAACATTTTACTTGGTGTCTTTCTTCAAATAGAACAATAATATTCATAGCTGTTCTAATCTTACATGGTACCAGTAACATAAATTAACCGGGCACAATTCCACTTGTTAAAATACACATATCTCAAGCCTCTGCCACAAGGCACTGGCACTAAAATTCACTTAAGGGCAAGAAGGTAGATGTGAATTTGTGAATCAGGCAGTCTCCTAAGTGAGGAATAGGTTCTCTCAGTTTTATGTTTAATATAATCACTCCATAGAACCCTTTAAAAATAAATAAAAAATAAGCATCATTATTTTGTTAGCTTCTAAATGTCATCAAGACAAAATTTTTATGACCGTTCCTACTGACTAACCACTGAGCTCTTTCACCTTTGCTGGCACAAGCCCCAGTTCACACAGGCTGTAAGAGTTTGAAACAAACAACTGATGAATCAGAAGAGAGAAGTGAAAAAAAGCAGGCAGTCTTGTTCGACTCGTTTATATTGACTTTCTAATTTTGGTCAAAACAATATCAGCCCAGCAACGGCTCTATCCAATCAGCAGACAGACAAACAGCTACTGTACAGCAATCAACTGATATTTTGAGCCGTGTGAGCTCAACTGTTCTTTCCACCTACAGGCTATCAAAATAAACTTATAAAATACAGCTTCTTTTTAGCTAGGCACATCCGGTTTTAATAGCACATTACCAAAATCTCATTACCTTCCAGCGACAGCTTAACTAGTGGAGTCAAAGAAAAAAAAATGCTGTTACAACTTCTGAGCAGTGCAGTGCTCTGAGGTTTGTATCTTCATTTTTGGCTATTTTATTTTTTAAATGCTCATTAGGTTAGCACTGCAAAAGTGACAAACACCAGCTTAGAATAGCAGTGTAAAGAAATATATGTAAAGATGAACGGCATCTTGACACTGCTTGACCTGTGTAAGGCCCTTCTGCACATAAACAAATGAGTATAATAGATTAGATTATGATACATCTCCAAATATGACATAGTTACTGAAAAAAATCATACAGGGAATCTCAGACATTCCTGCATCTGTACAGAAAATAATTACATATTGGTTATTTATTGCATTAATTTAGATAACATGTAGGTTTTAATATGTATGGCACTAAAGACTAAAGATTGTGCTCAGTTTTTTCATCTTCCTAGGGAGGCATTCTTTTGAGATGTGCTGTCCACAGAGCGCAGCCAAACATGACTGGAAAGGGCGATGAGAGACCCCTTAGCTTCCAAGAAACATGTCAAGAAAAGCTCCAGAAGGAGCTGGGTTTTGTCTTTTCTTCCAGTCTGTTCAGAAACTACAATATTTTGTTTTCAAAGGGGTGATGACAACATATAATCTGTCAACTCTTAATCTTCTGACAACCAGAGTCACGTATATATCATCACTGTTTTTGAAGTGTTTTTTCCTCTAGCCGATTCTAAAAACCTGTTCCTTGCACTGCACGAAGTGCAACGTACTCAAAGCAGAGCTATTCAGTGTGCTTGCTGAGTCATAGAACAGCAATTTATCTTAGCAATTAAAAAGTATTTGCCCTTTTCCATAAATCACAATGAACACAGCTACAAACAGTACAGGTTTATTTACCAGAAAGAAAGTAAAGCCCATTAAGTAGGTAATTCCTAATTCCAGAAAGATAAACAAGGGAGGGAGAGAGGGAAGACCACTTTAAAATTTTCACATCTTAGACAAATATCTAAGTTGAGTCTGTTTGCTACCTGTAACTCCCTTTGGTGAGAAGAGAAAAATCTGAAAACAAAAGTTCATATTGAATCGCTAGCTGTAAATGAAATGTGCTTTCCATACTATACATATTTAGCAGAGGCAGTTGCAACTCCACCAGCCAGCCAGCAAGATGAATTACTTTTAGGCCTCATTTGGATCAATTTTACACTTAATTTTTAAATTAATCTTTCTGCTTTAGTATCCTTCAAAAGGAAAAATGAGACTTTTCTTTGCAGGTTCCAATAGTCCACTTACAAGACAAAAAAAGAGCAGTTGCACTATCTTGTTCCAAACACAGTAAAGATGCAACTTGAAGTGTGAAAATTCTAGATCAAACCCAGAAATAACAAATGAAACTTGAATTAAGGTCGTAGAAAAACACCAAAGTGGTGGGGAGACGGAGGAAAGAGATCAGCCTAGAAGTATCAAAACAAACTGTCAAAAGAAGAATGTCAAAAGAAATGAAGAAACTGACAAGCTTTCAGAGGACCAAGAAAATTCTGGATATTCTTTAAGCACTTTGTCAATAAAGAGGAAACTCTCCACAGATAAAAATGCACTTGAAGGTAAGGAGAAGACATTAGAGTAATTTTGTTCTACTGCGCAACATAGGCCACAAGGCCACGACCAGTAATTTCTCCATTAAGAAAACTGTTTACGTATACGTTTTCGGAAACAGGCACATTTTTACTTGATGGGTGTTAGCAACTAAGAACTCATGTCCTCAGGTTAGTGACCAGCAAGGGGTCTGGGAAAGGTAGCAAAGAAAGGTAAGCATGTTGCTGAGACATCAGCATTTGGTGAAGAGCAGGGCCCATGCTCTCCTGAGAAGCGTTTCAAGAACTGAAAAAAAATTCAATGCTATGTCCTCCATGGAATTGCCCCAATGACTGTTGATCTGCCTGGTTAAAATGTCTGCTCTTATTTTCAGTTTGAATTTGCACAGTTTCAGCCACTACTCTTTTTTTTTTCCTTCTTCCTTAGAAAAAAAGGACAGTCAGAAATCCAAAATCATAAATCTCTTACATGGATTCTAAATAGGTGACTTGTTCATGGTATAATCAATCTTTGATAAATCAAACTGCTTACCCTTTTTTCTGATAAAGATTTGTCTTTGATAAATCAAATTGCTTAAACTTGTTTTTTGAGGAATTTGGATCATTCAGAGTGTCTTTAGTAGCATGCAAACACCAGAACCAGGCAAAATATGTTTACTAACAATGTCAGTAAGAAAGAGCAGTATTAGTTTCTTGTTTTTCTTGTATAATAGTCTAGTGTTTACCTATTCTAATATTACCTTTGGTAATAACATGTACCAAAGATACTTTGGTACACCAGAACAGCACGTTTCATATGATATCTGTCAACAATGGCTGCATGACTAAAATCTTTGAGTTCTACATTCCCTAACCATTTTATGTTTGGAGCATACATTTTATATTGTCCTTACTTCAAACAACAACAAAAAAAGGGGGAAAAAATCCACAGAGTATTAGGAAGATGACATACATTGTCAGGCATACTGTCAGAAAACATACTGTAGGAAAAGAATGACCTGTGGTTATTTAGATTAATCAGCAGGGATATCCTATCCAGCTGTCAGTATATTTATCCCAAGATGGATATTTTCTTCTTGAAAAAGTTTTAATTCAGGATAGAATGATTGATCACTTATGAATATGCATGTGCACACATAAAGCTCCTGAGAAAAGTCTTGTACTTTGATTCTTTAATGGCCAGTTACCACATCTCTTTCATAGTTTTTTAATTGCCCGTGGCACTGGGCTAGGCTACAGAGAGGAGGAATAGAAGCTACCTGTTTTATAGACTATGTGTTTCTTTTTTTCCTACTTCTATCAAGTTTGTAAGGTACAAAGGTCTACAAACCTTAACAAGCGTTTCTTTTAGCAGAAAGAGCAGGACAAGCACCTACTCTCCTTTCCATTCACTGTTTGGTTCCCAACCCATGTTGTATCTTCAGTTTTTGTGAAAGAGACTGTATTCATTTATATTATTTGTATGGCTGTTCAACAAACAAGGCTGAGCAGTGATGCAGGTCATCACAATCCAACAAAAGGCAGGGAGTTTTTTGGTTTTAAAAGTTATTGGAATCCGGGTCAGTTCCCTGACCTGATGTGGTCACAGACCACACAAATGTGGCCATGCAGCCACATAAACAACTGTCCTCAGCCCAAATGAGGAGATGGCATGGCGGGAGAGTGGTGAAAAGTGAGTCAGAGAGGCACAAAGGACACTTTGGGCATCACTGTTGAGTTCTTTAGAGGCAAGCTATGAATACAGACACGCAAACACCAGCAAAATAATAATTAAAAAGTAAGTATTTTTTTCTAAATTAAAAAAAAAAAAAACCTTCATCATCTCATAAGACTATGATGCCACTGAGCAGAGTGCCAATAACACACTCGGAACATTCAAGAGGCAAACACCTAAATCTGATCTAAACATAGCTGCAGCACTGGAATCTACTGCTAAGAGCCCGTGGCTTCTTTGGGTTATTAAATGACTTACGTTATACGACTGCCTGACTGAAATGGACAGATAGCAAGTTCCTGGCACCTCATCACACAATTCTCTGTAAGCTAGCCAGGAAAACAGCCAGGAATGCCAGTCCCTGCATGCAGATAAGCCTTCGCTTAATAAATAAAGCCAGAGACAAAGCGGGAGACGTTGTGTGCATTTATGGGCCCCACCTGGTCCTTCCCCACTGCAACAATACTAAGAGCCAAAATGATATTCAAGAGCCTTGAAAAAGGAGACTTTCTCGGAGGCAGAAAAGAAGAATTCTCACGAGAAGAAACCTGCTAGTTCAAACAAGGCTATAAACCAAGTTGGGACCTGGTGCTTGATAGTTGCATCTGGAATGAAAGCTGGGCAGATTCAGAGACAGCAATCCAGTAAATGGGGGCATCTGCTTAGAGAGGATGACAGAGTAATTTCAGTCTGTTCTTCATTTAATAAATTGATTTTCTTTTTACAAGCATTGTTAAACAGGTAAAGCAGTATGCAAAAATTATAATTGCAAATTAATGCAGTTTTTCTAGCTGATGCAAGAGATGCAAAACTAATAACAAATCTTTTCAAACACATCAGGAACAGACAGTCTCTCAGCATCTGCAGGACTAACTGATAATCAGGATAAAACAGAAGCACTGAGAAAAGAAAACATCACTACAGAGAAGCTAAATGAGTCCTTTGCATTCATTCATGCTCACTATGAAAGGGACCAGGATGATTACAGGCCTTCTCTAGAGAAGGCTCATCAGAGGATCTGTCCAAAACTAAAGCAATCATACACAATTTTAAGGAACAAACTGACAAAAACAAACAGGAACAAATCATCAGGACTAGATGATAATCTCTCAAGATTTCTAAAAGAACTCATTAATTAAGTAGCTTAATTACTAACAGTGATGTGCAACCTCTCACTTAAAACTGCCTTGATGCCTGAGGACTGTAAGGATAACAAGAATGACATCTATTATAAGTAAAGGATCTAAGAGAGATTGAAGCCTGATGTCTGTATCAGATAAATCAGAAGAAAACATTAAAAAGTGGACAGTCGGATGAATGCAATCTACTTGAAGGCTCTTGTAAAGTCAAGTCCTGACTTACCATATTCTTTCAAGGGATCAACAAGTCTGTGCATAAAGACGACACAGGTGATATTGTCTATATGGGTTTCCAAGAGATTTTTGACAAACTCACTCACCGAAATCCTAATGAAACTAAGCAGTCATGCCATAAGGCAGAATGTTCTGGTGTAGGTTATGATGAGAAAATGGAAAAACAGAACAAATTATTAATTCCTTCATGGGAGGAAGATGGAAAAACAGAATAGATTATTAATTCCTGCAAGGGAGGAAGTTTGTGGAGTTCCACAGACTTCTGTGCTGGGATTTGCCCTGTTCAACACGTTCATAAACAAGCTGGAAAAGCGAGTGAGCAGCAGTATGGCAGAGTCCGCTGATGACACTAGGATATTCAAAGTAGTAAAGATGAACGAGGACTGAAGAATAGAAAAAGGATGTGTAGCAACTGGTAATAAAACGGCAGATGAAATTTAAATGCAGATAAGACACAAAATGAAAAGAAACAGAACAGTCCTACCTCTACATGTAAATTTACAGCCTTTGAACCAACCATAACAACTTTGGCTTAATGACAAACTATTCTTCATGGGGATTCCACAAAAGGCTAGCTTAAATGTTCACAGGATGTCAAAAAAAGCAATCCAATTCTGGGAATTACTGGAAAGAGAGAAACATATGCAAGGATACAACCTATAATATGATCATCTCTTAACTGCCATATGCAGGTCTTGTTCACTCATTGCAATGTTGTAAAATGTTGAGAGCAAAGCAGCAAGGATGCACAATGGTACGAAATAGCCTCCATATCAGAAACAACTAAGGAAACAAGGGCTTAAGTGAGCAAGGATTCTTCAGCCTAGGAGAGAGAACCTGAAGGGAATCTGATAAAGTTTTAGAAATTCAGGAGTGGTGTGAAGTGAGCTATCAATCAACTATTCAACAACTTATTTCAGTACCAGAACCAGAAGTTATCAGAGCAATCTAGCAGAAACTAAATTTAAAACAAGCAAAAGGAATTATTTGTGCAATGCACAGTTGCTATGGGAACATGTTGAGCATGTTAAAAGCTTATATGGGGTAGAGAGGAGACTGGAGGAGCTCATGGAAAATAAGTCAACTGGGGTTTATTAGGTACATGGGGAACTACATCTGGCTGAGGAAGACTTCAAACTGAAAATAGAAGGTTTGGAAAGTATAGATGATAAATACCATGTATGCTTGCCTAGTTTTTACTCTTCTCTAGACATGAGATTTTCCCCGCCTGTTAAGGTAAGGATGGACAGGCCTTTGCAGAGACCCAATATGATTATTATTTTAACAGGCAAGTGCTGCATTAAGTGACTCAGATGCTTAAAAAATGTTTTCTAATTAAATCCTGCTTAGGCTGAACTGAAGTATAAAAAGGCCCTATGGCTATACAGCAGGCACAAGATTTCAACTACATAAATATTAGTCTCATACCCCATATCTGTGCATAGTCAGATTGAAAATAGCCTCTCGCCTGTACACTGATCAAAGATTACATGGGTTCTGGCAAGGCCCCCAAAGGCCACCTAAGTTCACATAGTGCTCAACGGACTGACAGAAGGTACTGCCCTACTTACGCAATCTTCCTGCTCCAAAAGCATGGCCTCCTTGCGGCTTCTGACACTAACCACAGCCTGAGAAAGTCATGCTTTATAGAGCTTATCTGAAGAGTTCAGAAGATGATAATCTGGAAGGAGCAGCAGCAGCTTGTTCAAAGATTTCTAGAGAGGGGCAAAACAGACTACAAAGTTCTATAAGGCCTCTCCTGACACCTTTGTGTCACCTGACAGCCAACAAGGGCTGTTTTGTTTCCCCCAAGTAAGCTCCAAAACCAGCTATAAGTAAAGTCAAGTAGAACATGCACTCCAGATGCTTGGAAAAGTGCTGTTGAATTCCTCAGTTCTACCTTGCAGATCCAGCTGTCCCAATCCTGCATACTCCTTACCTAAGAGTATGACACATGAAATTAAGGTCTTTCCAACTCAGTTTCCTCAAAATCTTTCTCACAGAGCTCCTTTATTGCTCTCCCATTTCTTCTGCTCCTCTAAACAGGACACAAAATGAGCTGGGAAAAGAAAAAGAGTTGAAGCTGCACCGTGGTGAAAAGGATAGAGACAAGCTGGGGTCAGCCATGGGATTCACTGTTGGTGTGGGAGCACAGTGTTAGTCACATCTCCAGTCCTCATTCCATTTTCATTTTCACAATATTTAATTGTGCTTATTTTTAAAGTTACCATTCTGAAAGCACTTGAGAAAGACATGAATGTTGTTGATTTTTTAATATATTTCCCAGTATGTTTTTAGCTGTCACAACTGCCAATAAAAAAAAAAATGATCCCATGACCTTTGTGACCTGAAAATTCAGAAAACATACACACTATTTCCTTCTTTATATATCAGTTCTGAGTCCTATGGATTTTGAATGCTTTGCGTTAATAATACTGATTTATTTTCCTCCCTGCTGCTTTTTTCCCCAACAGACAACTTCATTCACACTGTGGTTAGTTGTTTTCTGTTCAGCAGATATCAACTCTCTCTGCAAGGTAGTGACCTGTCAGCATATGAGGAAGAGAGGGAAGATTAGCAGTGCTGACTGCACCTCAGTCAAAAATGCTCCACTCCTCACAGCTCAAGGGTTTATTGTATAGTTGCACAGCACAGAAAAGAAGGTGCACTGCATTAACCATGTCCCTTTCCTGCTTCTGCAGGACTTCAGTAAGGTAACACCTGACAGTTGCATGTTTGTTTAAAAAACACAGTAACAAAAAAAATTCTGAAAACATTGCATGTATAATCATCACAACATAACAATTTGTTCTAATACAAATTACTTTCTTACTAGTTAAAATTTTGATAAGACAGTGGCAGTATTTAACGTAAAAAGCTGTGATGATCTAGTAAAAAAAAAGAGATGTTCTAGAAGCACTTAATAAAGTAGACAAAAGAGAAGCTAATTTCTCCACATTATCTGTCAGTAAACATTTAGAACTTGCATCGGAGAAAATTGTTAATCAATTAAAGCTCCATATTTTCAGTCATGTAATTTGCTCTTTCACGTTTAGCTCTTACACAATGCTCACAAGGAAAGATATCTAGGAATCTTGTAAAATACCATGCACTGGATATTTCTCCTATTATTTATGTAGTGTTCTATTGAAGTGTTTTTTAAGATTATACAGTGCAAGAACAGACTGAAACAAAAATTGCTGAGTTATGCGACAGAAATGTTAATCAACAGACATTTAGAAGAACTGAAATAACATAATCTCTTTCCTTCTTTGATGAGCACTATCACAGAAAACAAGGAGGCAGGGACACAGAAAAGGGAGAAAACATTTTTATATTTGACTAGAGAAGGGATATAGATTGTGCAGCACAGCTGATATTACTGCCCTCGCTTAACTTTAAAAATAGCAGCACAAAAGAACTACTCCTAGCAATTCCCCAGGATAAATTGCACAGGCTAACTACATGTCCTTCAGCTAGTTTAGATTCTGAAGCAGCTAAGGAAGTTCCCTCCTTTTAAGGAGAATCTTATTGTGATTAAACATTCTGTGTTTAAAGACCTTCCTCCATCTATGAACCCCAGAGCTTTACGCAAAAATTATTTTCTTCTTAAACTTTACCAGGCTATAAAACTGAATAATCTACTATACACAGGACATCACTCTAACCCACGTAGCAATGTTTTAAAGTGTGATCCTGGACCAAAATCTCAAAGTCTGGCACTGGAGGACACATAAGGAAAGAATGAAAGAGAGGTGAGAAACAGCAATAGTCAATACAAAACTAGACCCTTGGAATGCCGAACAATGTTGATAGCAAGTAACCTCTTGTAATTTTAGCTAGCAATTTTGAGGCATGTTGACAAAATCTAACCACTTATTTCTAGGTGCAAGTCCCAAATACAGTGTCCTGCATGGTTTTCCTCGTCAGAAGACATGTATTTCTCAGGTATATGCTGAAGCCATCACCTCACAGTTTAATCAAGGAACAAATTGTTCCCCTGCTTTGAAACTGCTTAGCTCTGGAAAGTTTACACTTTTGCAGGGGAGAGGGCAGCAGAAATTCCTATGATTTTCTATCATTAAATATTCAAATAAAGGATTTACAAAAAAAAAAAAAAGTTTTTACCAAGAAAAGCGATCAAGTACCCAGAGGAGTGTTACTATAGATGCAAGGATTCACAAGTTAATCAACTGTCTGTTCTCTGTATTGCTTTGAGTTTTTAAGAAAAATTATATCATTTCAATTATTTACTATCTAGAAATGCTATCAACCATTAAAAAATTATTTGGTAAATGTGCATAGAAATAGGTCATGGAAAACAGGCTTATACCCAATAATGCACAGACACATCAGAGGATTAATATAGAAAAATCAAGAGATGAAAAAACTGACCTGCTTCTTCTGGTGCTTGTTCAGTAAGGTTAAAAATAAGACGTAACATCTGGAGCAGTCTGCCAAAGCTGCACAGAAGTCATTGTAGGAAGAAAGTTTGCTATAAAGGTACAAAAATAAAGAATAAATGAATGTGATCTTTTCCCTCCCTTTTGTTTGAGTCACTTTGCTTTTGCCTCTCAGAACCATATTTTCCAACAAATGAAATAACTGCACATATTTTGTCTTCTACTATAGGCACAGAGCTACATAAGGACGTAACAAAAGTCTAGCTCTCCTTGACACAGTGAAGAGAAGAAGGGAACATAAGGAGCTTCCCAAGCTACCAGCCATATGGGCCCAGCAGGCCAATTCTAACATGTCTCAGCATTAAACAGGATGTGCCTTGGTCATACCAAAAATACTGCAGTAACAGAGTGAAGTAGATAACCTTTTATTCTGACATAGCCAAACCAGCAAATATCCACATTGTTGTCCAATTACAACAAATTATAACAATACTTACAGACTCAGAAATAATCTGAACAGATCTGAATATCTTCGCTACAAAGAAGATTCCTAGGAGCTACTCACTGAGAGAAAAGAATAACCATTCTGTATTCATAGACGAGCAGCAACTTTCAAATCTCTGTTCTATGCTGCACAGCACAATTTTTTACTTTTTCTCCAACTGCAATTTCCATGAAGCTAATTAAATTGATTTTATGGTTAATTTGTATCCTCGGAGCATACAGTTCACCAAACTTAGCAAAAATACCTGAAGTAGCAGGGAACTTTAAATAAGACAAATTACCTTATTCCACATTGAATTCTAGATGAAGTAAATGTCCTTCTAAGAGCTACAGCATAAGTACTGATTACAATTACAGAACTATTACATAACTAGACACTCCTTTCATGGCATTTTACCAAGTAAGAAAAACACTCTCAGAAGAAGAAGCAAATACACTTAAACTTCTGTGGTCATTGCTAGAATTTGACATATTTAGAAAGAAACAAAGTTTGTCTTCCCAAATATTCTGGGACTGCTCAAACCAAAGAACCCACTTTTATGCTTACATGAATATGAAGTACATTCATGTGAATCACAGGTGAACCAGATGAATCACACTTTCTCTCATATACTTTATTTTTTTAATGATAGCCCCCAATATGACTGCAAGCTTGGGTATTTTTTCCTCCTTTGTATTAAACATAGTCTAAAAGTAAGATTAAGAAATATTTAATAGTTAACTAATAGTTACGTTTTAGTGCTTTATCCTGCCTTTTTTGAAGCCACATGAGACAGTAATGCTGACTTGACCACACGCTGACACAGACAGGCTTGCGTTCTATATGTACCTGAGTATCCGCACAATATAGGTGCACACATCCACATCGTTCACGCGCTGCTCTAGCGCCACACAGAGCTCAGGGATGGCACCGTTGCTGACGAGCTGGCATCTCGCCTGGGGTAAATCAGCCAAGTTTCGAAAAGTTGCTGTCAGCTTCACAGAGAATATTTCAAGATTAATAAATCATAGCTGTTTACTATGGCATCCGCGCTGCTTTGAAAAATTAATAAAGCTAAGTTCTGATTTGTAACATCTAAGGCAATCTGAATACTCTGTTAACATTTTGCATATATGTATCTAGCTGTGAAATCATAACAGTAAATGTGCAAGTGAGAAAATTGGGTATAATGAAATAATTGTCTGAAAATGGAAGATTGCTATCTATCCTTGCCTGCATGCAACTTTCTCCTTGAGGAAAATACGATCTTGCGCAAGTTTTAAAATTTTGTATGCATACCAACAGAAACTTTATGTAGAAAAATTACTAATTACATAAACAATCAATAACTATTCATAGCATTTTACTTAAGTTTGATGTCTGATTTTGCAAATCTACCTTTGAGTCTTGCAAATCAATAGAGACATTTAATATATTTTAATAAGAACTGTGATAACTAGAGTTGCAAACTAAGATGAATTGTTATTAAAAGACAGTACAGTTTATTTTCTTTAATTGAAAAATTTAGAAGTTAAACAAGATCAAGAGAAAGATGGTATTCCAAAAGTACAAAAATGAAACAGATTTAATCCTCCAGTTTATTTTGGAGAAAGCAAAATATTTTTAGAAGATATTGTGCTATTTCAGGGAGGTTAAAGCAAAAAAATATTCCACCACTTGTGGCCAGGCAAAATGAACGATTTATTGCATACACTGGGAATCTTTATTTCTCTTTCAAAATAAGAATATTCAAATGCAAAGGTCAGACTGACAATGACATAAATTAGTAGCTGATCTAAACCAGAAACATACTATAAAATTAAAGCAAGGTTATTCAATCTAAAATGAAAGTAGGGAACTTTCAGATTTTCATTATTCCAAAACTAATGTATTAATGTTAAATATGGAATTAAATGTAGTTTAATAAGGCACAAAGACTATCTACATGTAATGTTTTTAATCACAAAAGTCTCTAAAAAATAAAGCACTGCACCAGTAAGTTGGACTGCTTATTCAGTGACATAGAATTGCTAATTTTAAAGGAAAAGTAGGTAATAAATCCTGCCCTGTCAAAGAGCAGGTTAAGCTGATGTCTTTGAGTAGCTTCTGCTACATTTGCAAATTGCTTTCTTAAAAATATGCACTACTAGGTCTATGCACTACTCTGTCCATTCGCCAACACTTTTGAATTGGCTGCCTAATTTCAGTACATTTGACAAAGAAGAACAGATCTGTAGTTACTACCAGTTTTAGGAAAACTGTGGTTGGAGAGGGGAAAGAGCCCAAATTAGTGTTTCTATCAAGAGAAAGCAACAAGCAGCAGCCTGTTCGCTGCTCTGCAGCTGTGTAGCACCAAACCCTCTGTACTCCGTAGCACAGAAAGCCAAGGGGAACCTGAGGGCTAGAAGAAGATGATGTTGAGCATCAGAGTTGGAAGCACTCACTGCTACGTGTAAGAAACATATAAGAAACAAATGTGTTCAGATCACATGTGCTCACAGACCACGTAACTTCCTTCAAATCCCTCAGGTCTTGTTTGTTTATACTAGTACAGGACAAAGATGAAAGTAATAAGCTTTCAAAAGAGAAAACATCACAAAATATAATCTGTGATTATTTTTGTTATGCAAAAGCTTTTGCATCTACAGATCTGCAATGTTTAATTGTTTAGAGTCAATAATGTGAAAAAATACAAGAGGAGATGCATTAATATAGTATTTCTGCAAAGCAGAAACATTACAGGAGAATCTAAAATGCTGGAAAATGGATCCAGATTGTAGGAAATCTCTGACTGACTGCCAATCTAACTTGAGAGATCTTTACAAAAATAACATATTGCAATCACCTCTTGCTGCCTCCCAGTCCTGCTGGACTACTGCTCCCTAGCGCAGCATGAATTCCAGGACAGTTTTCCTGCATCATTTCTCGCCATTCTCACCTTCCACTATTTCTTCCTTC
The DNA here is from genome assembly GCA_013389825.1 of Crypturellus undulatus. Taxonomy (NCBI): domain Eukaryota; kingdom Metazoa; phylum Chordata; class Aves; order Tinamiformes; family Tinamidae; genus Crypturellus; species Crypturellus undulatus. The sequence continues at coordinate 180,370 of VWPW01004648.1, read as the reverse complement.
ACTCTCCCTCTAATCTCCACTATCCAATAAAGCTATCTTTACTATTTTGCTAATAAATAAATAAATAAATACTTAGCTTCATTATTACTCTCCAAACATGGTACCCCTTAAGCACTAAAAATGTACAAAATACTCTGGTGGCAATGGTCAGAGGATACTTCGCATATGAGCCCATACTGGATCCTTTTGAAACCATCTGTCCTCAGATTCCCTACCTGTGGAAGACCCTGTTTTGAGGCTGCACTAGTAACACTTTTCCAATATACTGCCTTATTTTTAATACTATAGAAAATAAGTTATTGTGTCTCCTTTTCATATTTACAAAATCTCGAGCCCTATGACCACACTCAAATTGCTAAGAATTTTACTATTACAGACCAGTGTCATACAACCTCCATATGACTTAGAAATAAATTGTTGAAACACTGAAAAAGAGACAGTATGTGCATGTACCACAAGGCTGGTAATTAACTCGTACCTCCCCTTATACTACCATAATAAATATCAGAGTTAATCAAATAGTTCTGATGATTGACCATCACAGAAAGGACAGTTTTAGCCAGTCAGAACACTCTGTGTACAGAGTATACTGAGTGTGACTGTATAGAAAATGTAGTTTCTCAATTCAATGAATACTGTGAAAAACTCTTTTATTCTTTTCAATATCATTTCCTTTTGATGCTTTATAGCTCTAAAAAAACAGTTAACACCTTATAAATAATTGTTATTCTGTTCTTATACAACAGCATTTATCCTTTTTTTCCTATCTGCCAGTCAAAAGTTGTAGTGAAAGACCAAGTATGTCACAAAAACTTTCATATTCTCAAGATGTGGATCACANCCTTCCACTATTTCTTCCTTCACTCTCCCTCTAATCTCCACTATCCAATAAAGCTATCTTTACTATTTTGCTAATAAATAAATAAATAAATACTTAGCTTCATTATTACTCTCCAAACATGGTACCCCTTAAGCACTAAAAATGTACAAAATACTCTGGTGGCAATGGTCAGAGGATACTTCGCATATGAGCCCATACTGGATCCTTTTGAAACCATCTGTCCTCAGATTCCCTACCTGTGGAAGACCCTATATATATATATATATATATATATATATATATAAATAAAATGCATAATGGAACTATTCCTACTTCTCTCTATACCAACTGAACAATTAGCCCACATGGCAGAAATTAATGTATACTGTTAAGAGAAATGAAAAGAGAAAGTCACATAATAGTAGGAATCATTACTATTTTTTCATAAGGAGAAAGAAAACAAAGTGTCTTCACTACTCGAGGAGAGCTACAAAAAAGCAAAACAGCAACCTCAGTACTAATGTTTTACAAAGAAGAGACAGTTTTCAGTATTGGCTTTTGCTCAAGAGAATCCCCAAGGCCTTCATAGAAAAAGCCAGTCTATTCAAACCATGCAAAAGTACCTTTTGCTATACTTCAAATTATACTGAAAGCAGCACATTATAACTACCAAACAAAAATGTATAATGTTACAGTTTCCTTTGGCACATTTGCAAACTAATCCTTGGATTCTAAAACCAAACTTACTCACAAACTGGGGCAGAGGGGAGGGAATAGCATTCTTGCAAAGCGGCAAAGTTGTTCACCCCTAAAAATACTCCCATTCCTCTCTGTGCTATTTGGACTTTGCTTTTTAAAGGCTATACCTGGCAAAAACTTCTCTTTGTGTTTAACATAAATTTCTACCTCTTTTTGCTCACCAGGAGTCCTGTTAGCTGCTTAACACCAACAGCAGCCAGCAAACTTCATTCATTAGCATGTTCCAACCTTCCAAAAGCTGCTCTGCTGTGGCTTTTGTAACTCCCTCTTCCTTAAATCATATTCCTTCAAAAACAAATTTTCAAACAACTATATTTTTCTGCACTTTCTGAAATGAACTTCTCTTGTAATAAATGTTTATTCTAATCTAGTGTATTACAGAAGAGGGCTGTACTGATTATTTTAGTTTAAAGAATTTAGGAAAGGCCCACATTTTAAGTTTAGTATAATATCCAAGACTCTTGTCAACAATATAAAGTAATAACAGAAAATAGTTTTATTAGGTTCCTAAAAATATTTCTGCAAATTTCAGATTTTCTAAAGGCTCTAAAATTAACCACACAAAAACCTACGATACTTAAATTTTGTTCCCAAGAACTTCATACAAAATTTAAAAAAAAATCCATTTGGAGGGTAAACTCTGTCAGTGATACAGAATTACAAGATTTCCTCTTATCATATTTTTAATTTTCCCTTGCAGTGTATATGTTTTTTAGAAATAAAAGTAAACGCTAACCTGGACTAAAAGGTGGCCCAGGTTGGAGAAATGTGTGTCATTTTCTTTTATATTATTAATCTGCTTCATTAAATACAGCAATGTTTCAACAGCTTGTTTGTTGACCATTTCATTAAGGAGTACTGCATTTCCAGACATGAATTTTACAGCTCCCATGCAATACAGCAGAGCTTCGTTGTTTCTTTGTAGATCTTCAGTTTTCAGGACCTCCAATAAACAATCTAAAATGAAAAAAATCAGTATTCATAAAGCCTAAGATTAATGTTTTATATATGATAGAGTCCAGTCCTTGAAGAGAATAACAGCTCAGGGAGGGGAGTAGAACTCTGACTCAACTCTTTATAACACATTTCTAACAAGCGGGCCAGAAAAATTGGTTATTTGGATTGCAACCAAGGGCCACTTACTGATGAATAACAGAAAGGGTTGAAGTTGTTTTCCCAGGCTTCAGGAACCACCACAAGCTGCGAAAACACATTGCTAACTGTTAAAATTTTCAGTCAAGATATGTGAATGTGATTGAATGTACCTGGAATTTCATATATTAAATCTGACACATTCTAAAGAGGCTTATTTTCAGAATTGGGGCTCCACCTCCCCCCACTTCAGTACTTCCTGAAAAATCAAGCGTCTTAAACATCTCAAATAGAGCACTCACAGCAGAGATGCTTGTGCTTTCAAATATTTTTGAAAAACCTTTCTGTAGCCTTTTTAGCTTTACTACTTATGTACTTCAAGTATTGTAACATTTTTGCTTTATGCCAACCACTGTCAGACACCCAAAGTTTTAAAATTAACAATTGCTGTTATAAGGCAAACACATATTCCACAGTGAAAATGTGTCACAGATTATTAAGTAATCCTAGCCAGTTTTACACTTTTACATTTCCAGATAACGAACGGAAGCTTGCATTCACTTCTGCTTGGACATCTGCCATATAAGTACATAAAGCCATTTTCTCATCTCATTACACCTGAGGACACTGAGCAATCTGAGTCATTCTCTTGTCTCCAAGTCCCTTCCACTCCATCTTACAACCAAAAAGGTCTTCATTCCTGCCACCATACACATACTAAACTTTAACACTAAGAGCATTCTCACTCATTAATCAAGCTACCCACGTTTTACCTGATGCAGATGAAATAAACGTTTTCAAGGCCTAGGGTAGTAAGATATAAAGTTTTAATGGAAAATCAAGGAATGAATATCAATTTAGTTCACATACCTTCATTTTTTCATATTTCTCATATTTGAAAAGTGGTAACACTTCGAAAAGTGAAACCCTTGATAAGAGTGTCTCTTGGCAAGAGATTCTCGACAGGAGAAACAGTTAAAACCCAGGAAAGAGCCATTTTTGACAGTTCTCTGAAATTGTTGGCTCAGTTTCTGCAGCAACAGGCAAAAAAGCCAACAATTTTTCTCAATATCCTGCTTGATGATGGCCAACAAGACAGAGTATTATCTTGCTTCTGTAAAACCTTAGTATAGCCACATCTTGACTACCATGGGCAGCCTCTGCATTTCAAGAAAGAGATAACACAATCAGAGGAGCTGTAGGAAAATACTACTAAAACCAATGAGAAAATCAAGCAATTCCCTTGAAGAGAGACCAAAAGGCTGGCACATCTCAGTATGAAAAAAAAAAACAGGCTGAGATTTATATGAGTGAGGTTTACTGAGATGTTAAACTCTTATAAATTCTGCAATACTAGAACACGGAACACTTAATGAAAATAGTAGGCTTAAAATAACATAGAAAACTTCTGGAAGTTGCTGCTCTAGGAGACTGTACACACCAAGTCAGAACAGAATCAGAAAGATCAGAAAGGAATTAGACAAACTAATGGATAAAAGATGCTACAACAGATACAAAAAAAGTGTTAGGCAGGGATGTATCATCTGACATCCTCAATATAACAATTCTGATAGTGAAGTATGGGAAAAACAGCACACAGAAAACACCTAAGCCTGTATGTTCTTCCCAGGCAGAATATCCTACAGCTATCCTCTGACACAGAATACTGGATGAGATGGACCATTAGTTTGATCAAGTGAGTATAACTAGGTAAATACTAACTCAGATTTTTTCTCTATGGCTTGAAAGATTATTAATCTAACTCTTATATTTCAACACCTTATCTACAAGAACAGAATACATACCCAGTAATCTATCATTTTGGATAATGTAATCATTTTTTTCATTTCTGCAAATTTTAAATGCAAGCTTGCAGACACTGAGAAGGTTTTTTCCATTCACTTTCATCTGCAAAGAGCATAAAAGACAAGAATCAGAACTAAAATCAATACATAAAAATACATTGTAATGTTTAAAAGTTAAGACATCGTGGCAAATTCATATAAGAACTCTCAAAGATTCCAGTTGAAACTCTGACATATAGGTAAACCAAATTGAAAAGCTTGCAGAATTCAAGAACTCAAATATCTATCTGGTTTAAGCTCTATCAAGCAAACTGTGCCAGGTGACTTTAAAACAGCATGTGATACATGATGTATACATTTTTATACATTTTACACAGGTAGCATACCAGGTAGCTTTTTTTTTTTTTCTTTTCTTTAATTCACTCTTACAGGTAGCATTCCTCACTGGATTCACTGGTTAGGCATCTATGGCCATACAAAGCCACTCAGATAAAGGTAAAGGTGTTTAATCAGCTAAAGATTTTTTTTTCAAAAACTAAGATTCATCTCCACACTTAGGCTTTATTTCTATATATTATTATATATTTTATTATTTTTCGTTTGTTTGTTTAAATTCCTGCATTTCCTGTTTTAGGAAAATGTCTCTTTCCAATGTCTAAGCAACACATCAGCCCAACATGCACCAGTTGTCCTGTTTTCTGTCACTCCCTCCACTCCGAGACGTAATTTCCATGCAAAATATATCCTCCAACAGATCCCATCTGAATGAAGTATCTATACAGCAAGACACTCTTATTAATGAACTTTTGGTTTAGATGAAGTTTAAAAGTATCAAGTGAAAAATTAAATGCAAACAGTGATTTACAATGTTGACCTTTACATTCTACCAAATTACAAAAGAGCATTTTAAAAGACTTACAGACAGAATAATCTTTGCCAGCTTTAGACAAAGCAGGTCTGAATCAATGTCTACAAGCTTATATAATGCCTTCAGAAGCACACGTTTTCCTTTAAATTTTTTCCCAAACATATTTCCTTCATTCAAGACTTGATGGAGTTTGGTGCAAGCCAGACAAAGATTTTCTATATTCTCATCTACTTGAAGCAGGTAGAAAGACAGAAAAATGTAGAAATTAATTATCAGTATCATCCTTCCAAGAGTTACTCAATAGTATAGACACAGGAGAATAAAATAATCGTTTTCACAACAAAAAAATCAGGCACCTAATCATTCCCTTAAAATATATATATATGTATATATAGACATATATCTTTAAACAGCCCTACCAAACATTAAACATCAGAAGATGCACACAGTTAAGGAATATTTTTCTGCCTGTGTGTTTACCTAGAGGTTGATATATCAAGTGCTGTTGTAATTAAGAAAGACAATGCAAAAACTCTTTAGAACTCTTTGGTACATAGCAAGAGGGGTAAAATGCGTTTGCATGGATGGTTGGTCTGCGGATGAAAATTTCTAATCTGAGTGATTCCAACATATATTTTAAATGTACAAAAACAATGCCAGCAGTAAACTATTAGAAAATCGGCATCTCAATACAATGAAATCACAAACTCATCATGAAATCATAAATCATACTTCAGAAGTAAAAAGGAAAAATCTCACTTGTCTATTTTTAAAAATCAAATATTTTAATTTTTCATTTGTTTTTCCTGTAAAGTTACTCTGACAAAGGACAGTACAAACCTACTTAAACTTCCTGTAAAAATTTTGCATTTGCTCAGGCTGCAATTCAAAGCCAAAAGCAGTCATAATCAAGTAGGCAAAAAACATTTGTCACAAACTACCTTATTAATAAAATTTATAGTGGACTGAGTTATTTCAAGGTTCAGTCTTTCAGGATATAGCTAATTTACTCAATATGGTTTCAATATTCTAAGTCATTACATACTTTTCTGAGATATCTAACACCTCAAACACAAATGCAAGTTTAAGACTTCTGTAGATTTAATTCAGATTTTCAATACAATCTAAACTTAAAGCACTGAGCATAGGCAGTACATTTTTCTTGAAATGATTACTGCATCGACTACTAAATGGATAGATCCATAAAATCTAAGATAAGCTAATTTAATTACATAGGAACTTGTTCAAAACTATTTTTCACATTATTAAGCCACTGAACATATGAAAGCATAACGAAATAGTTTAATTACTGCTAATCTTTTACAGTAAACATAGATTCCTTCATGCTTTTTTGCAGAAAGCAGTAAAGAAAATCCAGACTTTCAAGAATAGTACCCACCATTCTCCATTTCATGCAGAATTGGTAGGATCTTTATGTGCCAAAAGTTTTCCTCCTCTTCCGATTCATTTACTCTTGTGTCTTCTTCTAAGCCTTCAAAATACATTCAGAGCAAGAGCACTAATTTACTGAAGGTTTCACCTTCTACACAAACAGATTGTTTTATTTCGTCAGTCAAAAAATCCTCAAAATGTCTTATGTTGCGGTATTAGTTGATCTATCCAAGTTTTTTTTTTTAATTACAATTTTCTGAAAGAAAAATTTCAAACAAAACTAGATTGGATGAATCTTGTACTGTGTGTGTAAATTAAGGTATGTCATTTGTTGATATTACTGTTTCATTTGATCACTGAATTGGAAGATTAGGACTATATTTACATCAACATGTCATACGATTTTTCAGCTGACCTTCCGTTTTCAAGCATCTTAAAACTGTGCTCATGTGACAGCTGTATTAAGAACATCCACACTGCAGGCAATCCCCTAGGGCTAACAATTTTATTGAGCAAACATGCACAGTCACTAAGCATGGTTAATTAACACTTCGGTTATAACCAAGAGCATGGAGGAAAAAGTCTTAATCGTTATCACACCCTCTTAGTGATTCTAACCGCTTCATACAATGAATTCTAAGGACCTCCTAAGTAAATTTACGTAAAATACATATTTCCTGCTCATTTGTTGTTACATGTTAAATTGTTTCCTACACAGTCATCTGAAAGATAAGTATCAAACTACATATATATGAAAGCTTTTTCTCCTCCAACAAAAAAGTGACAGAAATTTTGAATGCAATCAATTCCCACCTTTCTTGGCTACTCTCAACAAATCTACTTCCCAAAGGATAAGAAAAAAAGTGCTTCTTCCTTTCAGACATCTTAAGAGTCTACACAGAGAAGTTCTTTTTAACGCTTTGGATTTTCTTAGTCTGATTTGAGTATGAAAAACAAGGTGAAAATATCCATCAGAAAATATAAAGTTAAAATTGGCAGAACAATCAACAGCTGTCTGAGAATCTTGAAACAAAAATGAGAACTCCAGAACTTTTTTGCTATGAGTGTGACTGAGCGCTAGAAGAGGCTACCTAGAGAGGCTGGGGAGTCTCAATCCTGGGAGATGCTCAAAAGCCATTTGGACAAGGACCTGAGCAGCCTGCTTCAGGTGACCCTTCTTGTTGGACTAGATGATCTCCTCAGGTCCCTTCCAACTTCAAGCATTTGGTGATTCTGTGATTTTTTTTTTTTTTTTTAATGAGTTTCATGCAGGCATTTTTATACTTCTGGAATAGCCCAAAAAGGCTTTGTTATAATATTGAGGTTTAGGATCTTTTTTAAAACAATTTATTATTTTTAATGAGGAAACAAAAATCACATGTGATTCCACTGAACAGCACAAAGTCATTAAAACTAAAGTCCATATGTTTTCAAGCGATATCTGTCACAAAGTATATCCTACTGCTTGGCACAAGCACTTGCATTTAAATGACCATGTAAGTTCTTACTTAGTCCAAGGATAGCATTAACAAACATAAAATATACTGCACTATATACAACTGGTATCAAGAGACTTTCACTGTGAGAATTTCAAATCAAGTATCTCAGATCTTAAATTAATGACCGTGTGCTAAGCATTACTTTGGATAGTAAAACAATTAAATCCTTCTGACTGCTTTAAAAGGCTGTTGCTCTTAACAGATATATAATTTTAAATACTTTTGTACTTTTATATGTATTTATGTATTAATCGTGACTTTCTATGTGTATTTTATACACCAAGTAAATCTAACAGTGATATTTATTTCAACAGAGCATATATAAGTGCTGCTGCTTCATAGACCAGTAAGCATATATTGTTAGTGTGAGCATACGCATATATTACTATATATAATTAGATAGGTGAGTTATAAGAACTGTTATATTATTGCTTCTTTTGCAGAGTTTTTTTTTCAAATCAAAAAGCTGATACCCCTATTATATTTTTAATGATCAGTAGCTTATTTACTAAAACATTGCACAGCATTTGTATCAAGCGTAAGTCATCTTCTGGACGACTTCAGGGCACAGCTCAAACAAGGACAGAAGAAAAGCTTGCACTGAACTTTCCTGCCACAAAACCTACGTACTGATTCAAGTATTTCCTTCCTTCCTGATTTGCAGCTATGTTTCCTAAATTGAGAGGTGCAACTGACTTTCTAATTATATCACGCACATGCATAATATTATGAAGCAATTTGCAGGATAGTTCATGTATGTATGACAGACATGACCAAGCCTTTCACTTGGAAAAAAAAAATCAAAAATAATAATAATAAAAAAAAACACAAAGCCTTTCAATCTTTAGCTCAGAACAAAAAGGACTGCATTTTTGTACCACTTTTTTGCCCTAAATGTGATACATTTGTCAGGAAAAAAATAAGTATGATGCTAGAAGCCATATATTCTCTATATGTGACATAATTTTTTTAAGCTAGTATCTCTTGTAACTGAAAAAAGAATTATAATCAGCTTTTAATAAACAATATTAAACCTAGCAATAAGAATTAGCAGTAAATATTTGATTATAAAGAAGAGAAACAACAGTAAGTTCTAAACTTGCATGTCTCAGTTCTAGGAGATTTTAAAGGTGCCAATGAAAAGTTTTAGAACTAGTTGTATTTAAAATATTTCAGGAACTATCCTGAAGCTTCTATCTGAGCAAATTACAATTCAACAGGAAAAATACTCAAGCAAAAAGTTCAGCAACTTGCAGATTTTGCTGTCTCAGTTTTTCACAGGTCTTAACCACAGCTTTGCATTCTGGTCAGGAAAAAAAAAGTCACTAATCGGTCTACATTTATTGGTTGCTGTTTTTAGCATGTACATACAAGAGCCTTAGCAACACTGAGCTTTCAAAAGCCGTGTACTGCCTGACTTATCGTGTTTAGCCTTTTCACAGAATACTGAGCGGCTACAAATACATCAGTGTTAAACCAGTCTAGCTCCTTGCTAAAATGTGAAAGTATAAACATGATCATATTTGAAAAAAGAAATAATCTGTACATGAATATTCCCTCTCAGTATACGGAAGAAATGACTGTGAGCTCCTAGTGCTTGCCCGACATTTATTCTGGGGTTAAGGATGAGATATGTGTAAACTACGGAAATTATACAATGTTAAAAAAAATGTAAATAATAAGAAATAATCCTAATGACACACTTTTTTTTTTTTAATAGCACAAATAGTTATGAAGCCTGTGATTAGGGAAAATACAATCCCACAGAGTACTAACTCTATCACATGATAAATACTCCCAGCTCCCTCTTAAGACAACGAAAGCAGAGTTCATCACAGCCTCTGCCACAATTACCCAGAATAGGGCCTATGCTTAGCTCTAGTAAAATACTAATAAAGCAGCAGCAGAGTAGAAACTTCAGGTTTACATAACTAGACTTGGAACTCTATCACATACTATGTGAAAGAAATCTATTCGCTACGTATGAGTGAGTCAGCTAGCAGGAAATATTATTTAAAATTTGTTATGCAAAAATAGCAAAATGCATTCCTACAAAGGAATCCAAAATATGTATCTGCAGTTAGCACAGCTAGGCAGAGCTTTATCAGTTTTGGGGCAACTATGCCAGTTTACACAAACTGATGGGCCACTATTAATATTTGGCAGGTTCTTCAGTCTACACATAGGAAAACTAGCATTTCCGCATGAGAAAATATCAAGAGATCTTCACTTTAAAAATCAGTTAGGTATTGTTTTTCTACACCAAAAACACTAAAAAAGAGTGTATTTAGAAAACCACAAATACTGTTCAGTGGAAAAAAAGAAGAAAAAGATCTTTAAATCACAAAACTTAGATTATTTCCAATGACTGTATACCGCATCTGCAAATGTAAGGAAAAAAAACATAACAATGAAAAAGAACAATTATTTTGACCAGAGACTGGAATGCTTTATGAAGTACCTGTTAATCTTCTTTTCCCGCTCATATTCCTTGTATGTGATGAACTCGTGTCCAGCTTTTTCATCTGGTAACTAAAAGATACAATGTAGATACACACAAAATATATCAGAATGTGATGCTCAAAATGATTCCTCTTCAAAGGCACTGAATATGACATCAGCATTTCAATAGTTAATTGGAAAAGATAAAAAACTGAATAAGCCAAGGTATTAGCTTATTCACTCAGGAAAAAAAAGACACTTGAATATAACTTGCTCCAGAATATATTACAAAAGTAATATATTACAAAAAGATCCTTCAGAAACACTGACATATTTACACCACAAGAGGTCACCATTATGGAATGGAAAATGTAAAAGCACTTCCAGCTGTACAATAAAATTGAAGGCTGAAATAAATCATGCTCAGAATTATCCATTTTTTTCTCATTAATTTCATTAACTAAATATAAACTCAAATAGTTTAAAACTGCAAATCCATTCACAAGGACAGTCATTCTTCCAATAGAATTACCACTTCTGGAAGATCTAAGGAATAGCATTTTTAAAGACAAATAACTTAATCAATAACCTTTAATCTGTAGAGTATATTTCCCAGCTTTGCATTTGATCTATTGCTAACCGCAGAGATTACCGCTTTTGTTAAAAAACAGGATATGCTGTCATTTCTTTGCAAAGCAACACTAGGTAATGCCCTCATTCTTCATGCTTGTATGACTAGCCTTTGTTTGGCCAAAGAAAGCTATAACATAAACGTATGATAAATCTGTTAGGCTATCTACATTTTCAAGCTGCACTAATCTAAAAAATACATACAGGTTAGAGACTTCCACTATTATTAAAACAAGAATCTTCCCACTACCTTAAAATCCTGTACTAAAAATCTTGGTGTCTTCTACTCTCAGTGTCTAATTTAACAGATCTTATTCTATTTATAGCTCATGTACTGATATAACCTAATCTCCTGAATTTCCTTTTACAGATAAGAGTAGTGTGCCAGCAATATTATTGGAATTTTTTTAACTGGTTAATTTGGTTGCTATGAGGCTTAAAGCTAAACTCTTGTTTTAAGTGGTTTGCTGGATTGGCGCCTAAATCCTGTCTGCCAGTCCAGACAGAAGATGTAAGTCATCCTATCAACAGATGGAGACTGAATAAAAGACAAAGCTGTGGTAAGGTCACTTCCCTACAAGGGAGGGACTAGATAGCTGATTGCAATCGGTCACAAATTTCCCAAGCAATCACATGACAGAGAAACACTTGCTTCATTATTGTTAACAGTGAATAATGCTTTCTTTTTAAAGCATGGGGATTTAAGTGCTCTGTGATCCAAAACATATCTTACATAAACCTTATCTAAATTATTTCACCAACATCAACGCCTATGTTTCTGGGACAGCAATGCTTAAACAAAACAAAAACAAAACAAAACAAAAAAACAAAAAAAAAAAAAAACAAGAAAACTTCCACCTCTAAAACAGACCACTATCCATGTATACATACACTAGAAACAACAGTCACCATGGTATATGTTATGTATTGACAGCAGTTCAGTGTATTAACACAGATAGATATGGTTTTATTTATATCTTATCCTATAGATTTTAAAATTTCAAGAACCAAATCCATCTAAATTATGCTTGAAACCAGACCTGCAGACCCCATAAAGGTGGCTGGGCAGACAAGAGAATAACTACTTCAGTCACCTGGGATAAATATACTTCACTCTTAAGAATGACATACAGGCAGGAAGATACCATCTGCCTATATTAATAAGGATTTTGAGCCTACTTTCCTCACCAAAATACCAAGTATCTTGTAAATGTCTCTACCCCCATCCCAAAAATGTAAGTCCATAGGATGAAACCAAGAAATCTCAACAGACAATCCCACGAGCTCTGTAGGAAACAAACTGCTGAACAGAAGAGACTCTGAAGCAAAGGATGCGGTAACCTGAACACTTATCAGACAGAGACACCACACACAAGGGACCACAATAAAATCTGAAAAAGGAAGAGAAACAAAGAAAAAAAAAAAGGTTCCCTCAGAGCCTCTTCCTTCTTAAGCACCAAGATCAATCAGCTGAGAGCTGCAAGCGCATAGGAAACCAGACTGCTGTAGCACTGACAATCACAGGCTTATCTGTACTTCGGAGGAAATATGTCCTGATACCTTAAACAGCCCCTGGGAACTGTCATGAGATCCAGGCCCAAAACCCACTGAGTACCTATATATGTGAGAATGACTGGTGTGCATACTGATTTTTAGGAAGTATACACAATTCATGAATTTTGTGAGATTATAAAATCCCTTTAGGTATCTTTACCATGCTGCCAATTGCATTTTAGAAAGAGGCTTGTGATATTTCTTTTCACTTTCTTATACAACTGAAACTCTAAGTAGCACTCTGTCATTAGGAACGATCCAGTTAAAATGTAATCAACTTATTCTTAAAAGAATGTTACCTCCTCTTGAGGGGAACTGGCTTGTCAAAAGAAGGGTTGCCTTGGAAACAGAGAGAATTGGCAGATATCTGTTCATCTGATAAAAGACTCATCAAGCAACAAACTGACAGGGGTACTGATGATTTATAGTAGGGAAAAAAGAACTTGGCAACTGATCATCTCTCTCTTCAGCAGCTCAGGTAAGGGAGATCAGAGTAGCCCCTATGAAAGATGCTGCTCTCTTGAGCGTACGCAGGCTGGGTGAAGATTTCCCAAAAAAAGGAGAGATAGAACAGCAAGATGGGAGTCTGGATGTTTCCTCGGGGGAAGAGAGGGAGGGGAAAAAATGTTAAGTGAAGGGAGCCTTCAGAAACACAAAAAGCGTCTTTTTTTTCCTTTTATATTTCCTTGTATTAACATGGACTGTGAATGTCAAAGCCAGAAAATCACTATTTTTATTAATTTATTAATTTCTCTGTTAGTACCAAGCATTTAGTGCTCCCCTGTTTATTATCTAGTTCCAGTTAATAAGGATTGCACAGGTAAATGTTAACGCAAATCACACAGGTAAATGTTAGCACAAACCAATGCTTCTGTACAGAACTGATAAGCAGTCAAAGTCCAGGATCCCACACAAATTAAAATTAGGCGGAATACCCTCTCCAGCCTTAGCAAAAGTGCTGAAAGTTATACCTATGTTCTTTTTATTCAAAGATTACTTAATTTAGAACTCAAAAATATGGTTCAAATTCTTACAAAGACCAGTTTTATTCTGGGTCCTTGGGATGATGACCTTTTGAGGTCTTAGAATATCCTGCAGCAGTCCCTATCTTTTCAGAAGACTCTGAAATCAACCTGTGCACGGCAAAAAGCAGAAGGTGTTTATACATAAATAGAAGCACTGAACATCAGATCTTACAAACATATGCTGTGTGCATTGGGAAGACAGATGTGATGTATCTACACCAAAACACAAACACAATCCCCCTTCTCCACCCCCCTCCCCCCCAGATCCTGGGGGCCTGTCAGGGCAAACAATAAGCATAAGAACTATTAGGCACAAAGTTGGTCCTGCTCAACCTAGATCACAGTGCAGTCTTCACTGACTGTGGATAATCCTGCAACAGTCAAGCCATTTTAACAGGAGCGTTGACTATTGTAATGTATATTTGAGATATATATTTTTAATGTACATGTTCAGAGTGAGATTACATCTACCCTATAACCCGGGTTTGTTTTTAATGCTAGCAGTACACAAGGGGGCATGTCTTCTACATAGTTTAATGTAGAATGATTTCTGCTTTTCCATTTTACTCAGACATTCCCAAATTCTATATGAGCTAAAAAGGGAAATTTGCAAGACATTGTGAAAGTACATACACAACAAGGAAGTTGTAGGTAACAAGAGTTACAGGTAAATAACTAGTTTTTCCTCCTTTGAGTGCCTGTCATGCAATGTGTGATTTCAGAAGTGAGTCATACTGTGATGATTTTCACAACCCCACAGAAAAATATTGCCTGGGAAAGAATCTCAAAGTTCTTTTGGGTCTTTATTCAGTTGGTCAACATCATATTGTGAATACTCAGAAAGAGCACTGTGCTTAATAAGGTATGAACATAACTTCATGACAACCCTGCAGAATTCATCATATAGTTGCTTGTGCTTTGATCAAGTAAACTAACTAAAATGAGGAGGTAAAAGGGAGAAGGAAGAGTTCTTGTCACACAACGCAGAGGGGTTAAAAAAAAAAGAAAAAAAATCCCCGGTTGAAAACACACATTTTTCTAAAATAACTCAGTGGCAGTCAGAGTCCTTCTGAAAGAAAGCTGTGCCTCTTGAGTTTAGAAACACATGAGGCCCTGGAAATAAATAGCCCTGGAAATAAATTGTCCAGATCAAGTTAAACTTAAGCATGACAAGTATGCCTAACCATATCTGACCTTAAAGAATATACTAGATAAGAGGAATCAGGTTGGCACAGGAAACATGCATTTATTTTCTTACTTTGAGAACAAGGTGCTCCAGAAAACAAACAAGAAAAAAAAAAAAAAGCTTTTTTTTTTTTTCTGACATGTATGACAAACAGAACATTAGGATACTCCTGTTACGAAGAAACACTGTAGTGTCACTCTATACTTGCCACGAGTGATCCATCAATTTTAGATGTCTGAAGTCATTCACCAGATAGCGCATGAATCCCTGAAAACTAAGTTGGTGAAAGGTGAATTCTTCCTTGCAGTTCCCAAGGCTGAGCATTTCTCTACATCACACAGCCTATTTGTGGATGTGAAGTGTAGCACTTATTATTCATCATCATTAGAACATGTTGTCCTCAAAAATGAGACAATAAAGCACATTCAACATAACTCCCTAATCATCTGCAGTACCTTGACAGAAGAAACAAGCTCTTCCATCCACTAATAACTTTAGGGCTTTAAAACACCAAAAAGTCCCTGCTCCCCAAGAGGAAGGGCAACTTTGATCAAGCTTCTGGATACTAGGAAAAATAGAAAAGCCACTGCTCCACAGAATGTTAAACCAAGAGTTGCTCTTTGCTTGGAAGAAATGCTACACAGTCAGTGGAGCACATATTGAGAAAAAAAACAAATCGAAATTACGTATGTGCATGCTGCATTTGTAGCTGGCATATGACAGAGCCAGACAATCTATAGTTAAGGCTATCCAGACACTGTAGAATATTTGTTAGAATCTAAAATTGTTCTTGAGGAATAAAAGTTTTAGCCACCAAGTTATTCAATGCTGCTCTTAAGAGCTTTTAATACTATAAAGAAGCTAGATTTGATTCCTGAATGTTTTCCCAGAGATTCAGTAAATATACTGCACTTGAGATAAGACCAAACATCTAACTCTCAAACAATTATTCTTTGTAAATCAGGTATCCAAGATCAGCTATCCAAGATCATTACCTTTTATCTCCCAGATGAAGCAGAAGGCAGAAATGTTACTTGCTATAAAACATAGATAGTTATGACATGAACTCTTGATCAAGGTGGCAGTAACTGCCTTACAAGTCAAGACGCAAATCAATTCTCCTCCCATAGAAATGGAATTATTGCTACTAATATTTTACATTTTGGATTTGAAACAATAGAAACAATTTCTACTCAAGTCACTTGAATAGAAAATTCATAGCTTTTAGTCCTAGTCATCACTGACTGTTTAAGGGCATCTGTGCGGATATCAAGCACTCCACAGAGAGAGCAACAGTGAACATGCATTGCTCAGCTTAAATTCCGTACTCAGAATTTAACCTTAAAACAAACCCACACGCCATCCTCATTTTTTCCTTAATCAATTTTTTTCCTCTGGTAGGCTCTACTTATGACAGTTATACTATGCAACAGATTCAATTATCCAAAAATTGTGAATGCTGCAGAAAAACTGCCTTGAAAACTCCAAAATGCCTCCCCCTGATATTAGGATGTTTGTAGTTCTGTTAGCAGGTCTGCAAAATGGAGTCAACTGAAAGCTGACTGATGGCCAATTATGAGACTACTCTAACTCACGATGCTGAGTTATGGTACTATGTTCATATACTGAAATGCTCAGAAGCCTTGAAAAGGCAAAGAAAAAAAAACACAATCACTTGTATTTACTGTAAACTTCTCTTATATTTTTTTTAAACAATAAATTATCATGAAACAGACAGGTAGAAGGAAGATAGGCACTCTGGATCTACATAAAAATGTAATTTACTACCCACTACAGGGAGGATGAGAAAGAGCGTGGTTAAAGAAAATGAAAATCTGAAGATCATCTAGGGAAAATTCCAAACAAAACGAACCCAAGATCCCCTATCTAGATAGATACTGTGGTATCTATCGTGAAAGTATCAAAACTTAGCATCTGACAAGCTCTATTCTTCTAGACAAAGCACTAACTTCCACCTAGTCACTTAAGAATGTGTGTCACTATTTTGGTAATCTACTACAGAACTTTCCTTTTAAAGACAGGAATAGGTGTGCCTCAAAAATAATCAAATTACTAAAACAGCATAACTTTTAAAGAATATTTTCCTTTCAGAAAACAAAGCAGATACAGTAAATAACTTGTACACAGCTAAAATAAGTATAAGTTAAAGTATTAGAGTAATTGCACAAACCTAAAATCAGTCTTCTTTCTCAGCTACTAAGATTTTTGAAAGCATGCAAATAATTGAAAAGGATAACTGATGATGTAGATGTCCTGTAATTATTTCAGGAATTATAGAGGATTATATCATAAGCAACACCACCAGAAGTGACAAAAACATAAAAGGAATGAAGACTATAATGGAGGCTACAACTGAGACCACCAGCTTGAGAAAGGATAAATAACATCCAAGACAGCATAATTTGCAAAATATGTCAACAAGGCGGCCAACTACATTCTGAGTCATTCTAAAGATGAGCAAATACAATTCCTCTGTAAGCATAAGTCCATTATTTATGACAGCTCTAGCAATAAAAAGCATACTGTTTAGATGGGCTATTGATCAGGAACTCTGTGTGCATGTTAAATAGTATAGTTTAAAAGAATAATAAAGGTTGATGAAAAATGTATTTTACATAGTCTATTCTCATAGACTTTGCATTTTCTGTTAATTCATTAAATTTAATTGACTATCTATTTGTAGCAAGGTATCTTTAAGCAAGCAGATAATGATTAATGATTAAAATTACAATTGGTTAAAAAATAAAACACTAAAGTACTAGTGAAACTTATTGGAGTCTGAAACTCAAGGTGCTGCAATACTTTCATTTTTTTCCAACTTGAATCTCATATAAGCCCCTTCTCCAATTCTTATTCTGAGCAAAATTCAATCTAAATTCTTTATTATCATATCCCTACCTAGACCACGGAATGATATTTCTTCTTTACCATTCCACACTTTTCTATTTTGGCAAATGACTCTCAACTGATAATAAGGAGATTCAAGATCTGGATTTCATAGATTTGGAGATGGATGACCTTATACTGAACCAAATGACCATAGTGGAAAGATTCCATTCGGACTAGGCAGTAAAAATGAGCCTAAACTCCATTCTCACTTTCATAAGCAAATAGACCATGAGAGACCACAGCTGAGTTGGTGTTTTTGTTGTTTGTTTGTTTTTAATCAACTTTAAAATTTCTTTCCAGAAACAGTTCTTCATTCCTATTTTTCCTCCCATTATCTCCTAATCCTATATAAAAAATAGACTCCTCAGGAGGGCAATTATCACACAATCTTGGGAAAGCATAGTAGAAGGCCCTGCCTTTGAAAGTTGTCCATTACTTGATGACTGCCTTCTTAAATAGTTATCTTAACAGCTACATGGGCAGAAATAGAGAGAGCAATCCTACAGTAGGAAAAGGTTGATTTCTTGTGTTATTTAAGTCCAAAAGTTGTGAATACAAATAATGAGGTAAGCCAAATCCTGAAGGAAAAATCATCTGAAATAAATAAACAGCTAAATAGCTTAGCTATAGCTAAAATAAATAACAAACTAATATTTGAACCATGCCATTGGCTTCAAAAATTCAGCCAGAGCAAATTAGAATGAGCATTCCCTTCAGGAAGAAATCTATCCCTTTTGTAGGAATCATTTTCTTCGAGAAGACAAGGAATGAGTCTTGGGCATAGGGATGAAACTAGTTTAAGTTGTCAGGTAGAAATTACTTCCTATATTAATATGCCTCCTGGTTTATGGTTTTCTATACAATAATTCCAAAAGTATGAAGAGCACAGGAAAAAGAAACCAGCCTTATGGGATCAGCTGATGCATATTTCTCAAAGATTCTGTCAGATAGGCATTTGCGAAAGGACAACAATAGTGTCAAAAAGCAAGGCACAGTTTATCTTCTTTGAAGCACCATCTTATTTTCTTAAAGCAATTTACAGAAATAAATAAATAAATAAATAAATAAATAAATAGAAAATAAAGGGGTAGAGCCACCAGGGAGTAAACTGCTTGCCACCAAACATTTCCTCTTTGAAGGCATCTGTATTTCTAAGAAGCCCAAGGATAATGCTTAGAATATTGAGAAATTGGAGAAGGAGGAAAAAAAAAAAAGTCATCTTTTCTCAAGAGGGAAACTGTTTCTCTTTATCAGAAAATCTGCCATCACTACTGACATTTCTGCTGAAATACATGAATGTAGAAACTATTTTAAAATTTTCATTTCTACAGCAATCACAATAGATAGCAAGGTACAATGACTGCATGAGGATGTAAACAAAACTAGGTTTCCTTACGAGTGTCAGAAACTGTGCCTTACTTACATGAGGAAATGTCAATGAATTCAATCTGCTTCAATATAATTAGTTGGTTATTTGAAAAAACAGGAAAAACAGAACAGCAAGTCAAGTGACAAAACTCCTCCTCCAAGAAGGTGCATTTTTTTTGCATCTTTATAAAACAGTAGTGACTTCATTAAAACAAACAATAATAATAAAAAAAAAACACGTTCTTTTCATCAGTCCTTTGGACAATAAAGGAAAAAAAAATGAGATAGAAAGTAAGCTTCTGGCTTGAATAAGATACAGTTATTTCAAAGAGAACAGGAGAGAAGTAATAGCATTAATGGCAGGAATCTGTCATGCTATTTTGGCATGCACTACAGTTTCATCATTAACAGAAAAACAGCTTTGTTAAAATTCTTCTCTAACATATGCAGATCATTGGAGAAAGGGGAACAAGGAGTCCCATATACCTTCTCCTGTAGGAATTATACTATCTGTAAAATCCTCTTGCTTAGTTCCTGAAAGGTTTTTAAGTCACTGGGAAATTGAATTAAGGCTTAAACAACTGCTTCATATGGGAGAACGACAGGTTTCTGGATAACAGAAGTATCTGCATTCTTTTAGGTCCTCATGGTATTATTCCTGAGCACAATATACTTTAAATAGAAAGATGTCTCAACTCTGCACAGGATGCTTCAAGTATGCATGACATAGTAATTTTTCTGCTTGGATCACAGCTGCTTCTTAGTACATGTTTATATGTTCTGTGGAGAAAGAATGACAGTCTGCTACTGCAAGAATCTCCTTATAATAACTCCTATCGAGATTAAACTCAAATAAATATTTTGCAGGATAGGTTTGAAATACATTTCAATTGCCTTGCGAATCAGAGGAAGAATGGCATCCCTGAACTCTGAAAAGTACATAGATCAAGCCTGCTTCGCTCATGCAGCATCAGATATGAACAGTGAACTGATGTGCTCACAGCTTTTAGTCTTAGCAATGAATCACAACTGTTTGAAAGCAGTTGGGATGATCTAGAGTCATTTCATCAGTTAACAACATGAACGGAGCTGATATGGATTGGAAAACTGCTTAAAGCATCCATATCCTTTACTAAAGTGAAAGCATTTTGTACTGTTCTTACGCCCATGGCAGGTGTTTCTGATACTCTAAGCATAAGATTCCATAAGTGTTGTAAAGCGATCCTTGGCACAAGGCACAGGCAGATCTCTTGGGCAACCCTGGCAAAAATAATCTCAGTAGCAAGCACACAGACAGCACATACAATGCAAAGACATTTACAAACAGAGATCTTGCAGCATTCAACTTAGAAAGAGGCAGGAGTTTTCTGCTACACTTATGTTTTGGAGAAAGCTAGTCTGAGCAAGAATGGAAAACATTCTCCCATGTTAAGTTCTGTATTTTGAAATCTAATTGAAGATAGTAAGTGTTGATAAGGTTCATCACCTCTAGATTTTTTCCTAGTTCATCAAGATACCTGCATTAGCTGTCCACCATTTATGGTCAGAATCACTGTATTGAAAGATAGAAAATTAAGAGGTCATGAAAAATTAAGGAGGCAAACTTTATGAAAAAATGAACCTTGACTCTCAACATATGCATAACGGTATTTGAAGAACACAACATTGAAGGCGTGCATTTTTCCCCTTTTGAATTTCTATGTTTTCTAACTCCTGACATTCTGAAAGAAAACTGGACTTGATAGATTGGAATCTAAAAAGCGTGAACCACAGGATGGCGCTGAAATTGATGTTACAAACCAATACAGATACTCATTCAAGAAACCTCTAAAATTGACAGTTTGACCTCATATCATTTACTAGCCGCAAACAGTAAAAAAAAAAATTATTGCTTTTTCTGCCTTCAATCTATGATTTTATGACTGCTTTAGGACTGGTTAAAGATGTAGTTTTCAAGACCATACATAATATACATCACTACACAGGAAGTTGCTCATTTTCAACATTTGGTATTCAGCTATTACTTATAGTATAGCAATTAAGTTTTCTCTTCTAATTTAAGCTTCCTGGTGGTCAGTCTGTCTTGTCTATTTACCTACTGATTATCAGTTCGGACTATACTTAGAGAAATTCACAATGTAGATAACAGCACAACTGCCAGATTATTTAGATTTACTTTTAAAATAGTTTTTATGTAATTTATAGGTATTGAAATGAAAAAATATCAAAATTCTCAGTCAGTAAAATACGATGAGCCCAAGAAAAAGGTATAAAAGTCTGTTCTTCACACCTGCTAGGTCACTTAAAACACAACCATCACTACTCTTCTGCCTTTATGGCCAAGGAGTTCATAAAGGAAGTAGGTTTATTTTTTATGTGTGATTAAGCATGGATTAGTTCTGCTCTTGTCAGCAGGAGCACAAAGAATCCCTTTCCCTGCCCCTAAACACCAGAAATAAAAACACTGTTTTAATGTACTAAACCTTCCTGTTTTAATTCCACAGATAGGTAAAACAAGCTTGGACTATAAAGACAATTACACTGATTTTAAACTTCAGCATTGTATATACAATTATTAGAAGACTTGGCCTGAAAAGGTTAATTATCAAAAAAAAAAAAAAAAAAAAGAAAGGAAAAGAAAAAAAAAATCATACCAAATAACACGCAACCTACATATTTGGGGACTGAGTAGATTATTCCTGAGAACTGAAGGGTTAAGCTATTATTGCCTAATGAGCTAAACATAAATTTGTTTTAATGAATGAATACTGCAGCCTTCGAATTCCATCAATGCTAATCCAAACACATTGATACCTCCTCAAATAAACAACTAGGAAAAGGTTGCGCGGAAGTTAAACAATTACCATACTCAAGCATTACTGACCTTTCGCCTCTCAGTTGAAATAAAAAATTTCCTGCTGTCCCTTTCAGGATGTCTTCCCTCTCTGATTTGCTGATGTGCTCATTATAAATTAATTGACTCTTTCCACTGTTAAATGGTGTGTGTGCCCTTTGTTCTGCTAAGCAGTTTTCATTACTTCTGCAAAGATTATTCATCATAACTGGCTCTTCAGAATTCACCTTTTCCTCATCTGAAATAGCCAAAGAATATATTTTGTGGAAGTGTTCTTACACAATATACACAGAGAAAGGAATTCAAATTAAGTAGTTAATTTTTATGTCACAAGATCAGAATTTGCTCATATCAGTTTGAAAAAGAAAGAAAGCTTAAAAAAATTAAGGTAAAATGTTCTACTTCGCATATAAGCCCTTATGGACATCAAGTCACCTTAAAACCTTGCTCCTTCAACTAATATTTTATTTCTTTTTATGAATAGGCAGATTGTATCTTGCAAAAGAGATTATTTTTCAGTAGTGGAATCAAGGAACTAAAGCAAAAGGTAGCGTTAATCTTGTACCTTGGAAACTATCTATGACAAGAACCTGCACAAAAAGCTTATGCAAACATCTGCACAACAATGGGGTGGGGGGAACGCAGACTGCCTCCTGTAAAACAAAGGCTACATCTACTCAGCTTGTTGAACTAGTAACATCAACACATAAGAGTAATGGTAATTCATTAGACTATGCATAGAAGAACAGGATAGCAACATAGACTTACTAAGGACCTACTGAAGATGTAGCAAAACCTTATACATTTTGTTTAAGGCCAATTATCTTATTCTGCAATAAGCGCTTTAGAAAAAAAAGTGTGATATTCAGTGCATCATATAAAGTATCAGCCCCATGCAACGAAAGAACTGGGGTTATTACAAATGAGTCTTTGTTAAAGATGGAATTCCAGCCTGTTTTATAATGAGCCAGTTTTCTGGAAAGCAAGACATCAAGTCATTTCCCATCTGTGAGAAAATTACTTCCAAAAGCCACATTTCAGTGACTTTTATTAAATCTCCACTAATGGAACTCTTAACAAAGTACACTGAACAAATACAATGTACTTGGAGGCCTGTCAAGGCATATCACTCCTCTTTACCCTTCCTTTTATACTCAAGAATCCATCAAACAATCTCCTTAGATGATGCCATCTCATTATCTCTTTAAACACATCAGCATTTAATGCTAATTTTACCCACTGAAGTAAACATTCATAAGAAACTGTCTTACTGAGAAATCTATAGAAAAAAAAAAATCAAAGGCATCTGAGTAGCTCAAGAACCTCCCGCCCATTATTAGAAGTTAAAGTCAGTATCACTTTTGGAAATCATCTTTACAAAATTGTTTTTAAGCCATGTAAATCTCTGTAAAGCTTACTCTGAGAGGATTTAGAAGTCTATATTACATTAACATAATGACATTTGCAATTATTAAGAAAAAAAAGAACAACAACAAAAAATTGCTGTATGCTGTAACTTGTATCAAAGCATTCTTACTCTGATCAGAGGGAAACATTTTACCAAGAAGGAAATTTTCCTGAGAAGTTCTTCGAAATAAGTCTGCTCGAGCATTGCTGACTCTTCTAACCTCCTCGGGATCCACAGGAGGTTTTAGAAGGGAAATGGAAGAATCTTCATCTTTTGCAGAAGTGATTAGTTTTGGCTTCTGTCACAAAGATAAAGAAGCTCTTAACAAAGTATAGTCAACTTCTTTTCCTGCATAAAAAATTTTCCCACTACCCTTCATATAAACAATTTCTTCAAGTTCAGAAAAGCATATATGGGAATGACTAGCAGCAGTTTAATAACCATGTTTGTTCATTAAGAAAACAAATCCAACTTTTGATAAAACCGTTCCACTAAAGCAACCACAGAAAGCTATTTAAAAGCAAGCATTCAGGGGTATCAATACAAAAAGAACTAAACTGAAAAGAGCAACTGAAACTCAGAAGAATTTATCTCCCTCATACATACACACTTAGCATTATCGTACTTATAAAAATATTGCATCAGACACATTCTCTAATAATTCTAGAGGCAGATCTATTCTAAGGCTCTTGACCAGTTTCCTTATTATCAGGAAGGGTCTCTTAGAAAGTCCTCAGCCTGATCTTTGGAGTTCCCCAGGTATCAGGAGAGATAAGAGAGCCCCCACACTCTGACTAGTGCAAGTCTTACATTGACTTACTTGCCTCTATTGGCTGAAAGTTTTTGCGCTGGTCTTAACAGCAGATAAGCTTGTTCTGTTTTTCTTCCACTCCCATGCATAAGTTAATTGAAAAATCTAACATCAGGATGTAAATATACTTAATATATACAAAAGCATGGTCAGATTTTATTTGATTCTTATAAATATACTGCTTTTCCTTAATTTCCCCAAAGAGTACTGTTCTGGATTAAAGAAACTGTACATAGCATTAACAAATGTTAACTGCTCTAGCGTGCTCTGCTCTACAGAACATTAAATAAATGACCATGACATAACCTTATGTTTAATAAGATTTAAAAAAAAAAAAAAAAAAAAAAAAAAAAGTACATATGTACTTACAACATGAAAATACTTCAAAATTCTAATCATCTTATATAATAAAGCCAACTCTTGTTTTCATGTGATTTGTGTTAATATCATTTAGAAATTTAATGCAACAATATTATAATAGCTTTTTTTTTTGAAAAATATTTGACACCATTGATTTTACAAATCTCTGACTGCATTATAACAGGATTTGATTTTTCCCCAAACTATTTCATCTGAACCTATTTCTACAGCATCCTTTTCTAATACTATGGTGCACCATTCACATGTGTAGTGTTATTCACATGTGTAGTGTTATTTCAGAGAGTACTCACATGATCCAGTGGGCTAAGACGAATGCCAGAAACTGGTCTTGATTCAGCCAAATCAAAACTGGAAGCATGAAGACTAACAGAGAAATTAAACATAACCTGAATCAAGTAGCCTTTTTTTCTTAATTGCACGCTTCCTCCCTCTGCCAGTGAGTGTGGAAAAAACAAAGAGGAAGGGAAGTGTGACAGTGCACGGCATGTACATCTTTACATTCCAGTCCTCCTTCCATGAATGATGTTTATCTTTGATACTTGGCAAGGCACCAGCGTCAAGGGAGAAGTATCCCGAGGCCAGCTGCACCTCTGCCCTGATACAGCTTATTTTATACACATCTACAACAGTTCTCTACTGCAAGCCTAAATCCATGCACACACCCAAAGGTGTTTAGCACCCAAGTCATCTGATATGATTTCTAGAACAGCGCAGGGGAGAAAGATCCTGTTTGCGCAAGTTTGCCCCTTCCCACAGCACACACAGAACAAGTCATTCTCAGACTCCTTCCTTCTATAAGGCCACAACATGTATGCAGGAAGGAATATAACATAAGCAGAGTGCCTGAAGCCATGCTGTCATGAAAACAGCATTGACACCAACTCACTTTTTGGCTATTCAAGCACATTTTGTCATGCATTGTCACATGCCAGAGATCTTCTAGATTATCTTAAGAAAAATGTGGTTTACAGACATTTTTCCCCTTCTTCCCCATTACTCTTCATGTACAAAAGCCATGACTACCTCTGGAGGAGGCAGAGGATCCAGAGGAACTTCCTGAACATGGAGATTAACACCAACAGTGAGCATTATTAGAAGGATGTGATTAGGTAGAGATAACCCAGGAAGAACCAAATCCCCTGCTGCTAAACGGTGTTTGAAAAATCTTAAAGATAATTACCTAAAAACTGAAGGGGGTCTATTTTCAGGAGATCGTGAGGATCCAGATCCAAAAAGTTTTCGTTGATCCTCTGTAGGTGTAAACGGCCTCCGAGTTCTTAGTGTTCGCAGGACATTTCTTGCTTCATTTATAATCTCAGAACTGGTCTTCTGCTTTGGCATGGAAAGCCTATAGAATGGTTCTGGCTTTTCTGGCTTTTCTGCACTCGTATTCTTGAAAGCTTCCATTCCTCTGCAAAGATGTGCACAGAAGAACATGGTATAATTTATTTAGAAGGCACAGAATATAATACTAATGTTTACATTGCCCTGTGCCATGTGCTCTAGGTGTCCGTGCTTAAGCAGGGGTTTGGACCAGACGATCTCTAAGAGGTCCCTTCCAACCTCAACCATTCTGTGATTCTGTGTAATGTAGCTTATCCACAGATATTCCTTTCTCTGAAACAGCAACACCTCTGACTGCCATCAATTTTTGATACTTTTTGTCAAATCTACTTTCAATCACAAGCTATCTATTCTAGAAGTATATTTATTTATTAACTAGTTACAACTGACATCAAACTTCCTTTACAGAATTCCCACAGGTCATTTTTGCAAAATTAACTATTAAAACTTCATTTTTAATGAGTTGAAAGGGATATTGAAATAAGATTTATTACTTAAGCTTATAGTGGAAAAGTTCCTTTTTCAGTTAAAAAGGTAAGATGTGAAGACAAAAAAAAAGAAAGAAAAACATTAAAGTTTTAATCATTAATGTTGCAAAAACGACCTGCATGTTGCTGGGAGCTCCCAAGATGAAAGCAGAGGCACCTGCGAACTGGCACCAGGTGGCAGCACTGAGCACAGCTCAAGACTATTTCCACTTTCTCTGACATAGCATTCGTATTTAATAATAATGCCATCATTGAGCGTTATGTCAATGTATCAGCCACTGACAGCCCTGAATTACCAGTCAGAAAATGTAACAGAGCATAGAGAAACAAGAAAGCACTGTAGTAAAAATATGAGGATATTCATAGGGTAAGAAAACTCTCTTGCAAGCAAATAAGAGGCATAAGAAATAACACAACTGAGTAAGTTTGTCTGCTGTACTATCACAGCACCATCACAGCTTTTTCTGTCCTTATAGCAAAAGAAAGATTCATATTCTTTATTTTAAATGCTTCACCATTTGCTCTGCTGCAGCAAAATGCATGAAGTTTCATACTTGATCCCCTTGCAAGAATTTCTATCTAAACTATTTTTAAACTTTTAAGTATTTTAGTTAAAAAAAGACATTATTCAAGTTATTGGTGCTTATTTCTGAAAGCTCATCAACAACCCCATTTTGCTACCCTATACCATCCCTTCGCAGCAGGGGACAGAAAACACTGTCAATAGTGACAGTGTAACTGGCAGAGGTGGATCTTGTCCCTCGTGACTGTCACCATTTCCCAAGGAGCCTTTAATTTGCACAGATGAAGAGCTCTCCTCTGCCTCTGCACTGCAAGGCTTACGGCAGTCTCTGAAAAGTTGTACTTGGTCTCTTGCCATATTCCCTGGTAGGGTCTCAGATCTCAGAGCAGCAGCACGGGATCACATTACAGTGCACAGAGTGAGTATGTCTCAGGGAACACTAAACACAGTCCTGCATTTCACAGGACAAACATGCTGGTTGTGACTGGAATACAGCAGGAGGTTGCATAAGTCATTGTAGCAAGGAAATAAACCTCAGCTAGATATTAGTCTAACATGAATGGAAAGATTAAAAACTTTACAAAAGCCCATTAAACCTCTTTAATAAAAACCTGGGTACTACAGCAGGTGTTACCATATAACTTTTAAGGGCAACAAACAGTGACTGTTTTGCCAAACTAGTGAGGAGAAACCTTGTGCTCAGGTTGTAAAAAAAAACCTCTGCTCACTGACAGTACAAGCAAGTCTCTAAAATGGTTAATATACAAACACAGATTTAAGAGTTATAAGACAGATTCAATAAGATACATTATCAGACACAACAATATTTAAACAGTAACTCCAAAACAAACTTGTTTTGCAGTAGAGAACTCCTTACTAATAAAAGAAAAAATTAAAATTAAAAAAAAAAAAAAGAAAAGAAAAGAAAAGAAACTGCACCAGTAGTTCATCAGAGATCCAGACTTTCAGTGTGGCCGGCAGACACTACATCCAAGATGGATCCAACCGAACATGGCAGCACCTGTGGAATAAAAATTGGAAAAAAAAAAAAAAAGCTCACCCGAACACCTCAGGGCAACGGTGACAAACCCGGCCCAGCTGGACACCCCGCGGCCCCGCTCGGCGCCGGCCGCCACCACCCGCCTCAGCGCGTAACGGCCGCGTTACGGCCGTTACGCGCCGCGGCGTTCCCATGGCAACCGTACACACCATGGCCGCCCAGCCGCGAGCGGGAAGCGGAAGGACAGGGCGCCAGGGCCACGCGGGAGCCTCGCTCACCCGCAACGAGGGAAAAACGGTCCCGGTGCCGGTGCCGGTGCCGCCGCCGGTGCCGTTAGCGAGACGGGCCGGGCTCAGCCGCCCCTGCCGGCAGCGGCGAGGCAGCGGAGCGCGGAGNCGCAGCGCCGCCCGCCTCGCCGCCGCCATGGTGGCGGGGGTGGTCGCGTGCGGCAGCCCGACCGGCCGGGGCGCAGCGAAGGCCGGGCCCCCGCACAGGGCTGCGGAGGCTGCGGGGCAGCGCTGGGAAGCTGGAAGTGCTGGATGTGCCCTGCTACCGTGACCTGTCCCTTGTGCCGAGAGCACACAGGAGGTTTCCCGCAGTGAAAAACCAACCATTTGTCAGACTTGAGGAGAGTAACGATATTAGGCAACTCCTCTTCTTGGAAAACTACTACCTAGACCCGTGTGTAAGGGAATACCCCTGCTGGCACCAGCAGCTTCCCCAGCCTCGATGAGCCCAGGTATTTCCCGGCACCTCGGCCGTCACTGGCCACCTCAGAAAGCGGCGGGTGCCGCGGCCGGAGACGCAGCCCTGGCCGAGCTCATCCCGAGCGGCCCAAACATCGCTAAACCAGAGCAGTGTTTACTCTTCACAACTCATGAAAAACATGGGACACATCTACCCGCTTCTCTTTCCTCTTTGGCCTCTGCCAGCCATACTATGGAGATACATGGAGATCTATGAAGAGCTCCATGTGTAACCTCACCAGGTTTACACAACGCGAAAACCTGCTAGTTTCTTCTTTACCTCCAGTATTAAGGAGGTATAACTGGTCCTCTTTCCTCTGCCGCCCAGTTCTGCACCTCAGCAGTAACAAGCACCTTGTTAGTTCTGTACTTGTTGCTCTTTGTGCCTTCCTCCACAGAGACCAAAGGACTTTGCAGGTGCATCTGCGTGTGCACACTGTTCTCAGACCCTTCACGGTCAGCTCATTCTCTTATTTTCTTCCGGACATTCCTTTTACTGAGATTGTACAAATGAAGTTTGGCCAAAAATCAGGAGATCTGCTTCCTGGTAAAGCTTGCCTGAATCTCTTTTTACCGTTATCATCTCATTATTCTTTAAACAAATTTTAAATCCACCCAGTTAAATCCACTAAGCCTCCCTTCTTGGATTCTTCTTTAATCCTTTTCATATGCACATTATTTTCCCTCTATTTCTAGCTCATCAAATTGAAGAGTTAATTTTTAATCCAGAGTTTTCTGAACTCTGGCAATTACAGCAGATACTTCTTTTGTGACATCACTCCACAGTGTCTCAAGTGTTAAAATTTTCTCATTTAAACCCCCTTTTCACGTTCTTTTTATTGAATGAACTCTCCCAGCACCCATTTTAAACGCATATACCTAATTAAATCACCTTGTATATAATTACACTGCTTTAGAATAGAAGTATCATCAAAACACATGAACTGACTAGGTCTGAACTATTCCACCATTTGCACAAGAGACTGCCAAGGTAAAAACTGGGTGTTTTGAGCACTTCTGCGCAAACAACTGGAAAAAAAAAAAAAAAAGGATTTATGTTTAAATGTTTTCTTTTTTTTTAGATTTTAAAATCATGAAAGAACTTTAGTGCTAGTATCCAGACTAATTTTCAATTTCACTAACCTAAACCTCTCTA
>VWPW01004648.1:0-150301 GCA_013389825.1 Crypturellus undulatus | reverse complement strand
ACTCTGCAGGAACCTCCAGGACTGCTTGTGCCTGGCTGTGTTGTCCTTCCAGCAGATGTCGGGGAAGTTGAAGTCCCCCATGAGAACCAGGGCCTGTGACCGTGAGGCAATATCCAGCTGCTTGTAGAAGGCCTCATCAACTTCCTCATCCTGGTCAGGTGGCCTGTAGCAGACACCCAGGGACACCCCACTCTAGAAATGAAATCTATCCGGATATCCAAGTTCAGAGAGCCTATATTTCAGTGCCATTCAGAATTATTTAACAGCAGACATTTAGCTTGCCAAATGATCATCAATCACACTAGGGTTCATCCTGTTGCTGACGTGTAACAGCAGCCTCCAACACCATTCCAGCAACACGAACAGAGATGTAACCAGTTTCCCCTATTGTTTTCCACTTTTTCAAACAAAACCAAAAACAACAGTCCCACCTTCAATCTGGACCAGAATCTTCCTGCCATATTCAATTTTGCATAGACCATCTGGTACATGTTGCTAAATAAGCTCCATGTTTCACATCACCTGTGGTTTATTACAAACACAAGGGTTTTACAGCACTTGGAAACAACTCCTATATTTAAGTTACATGTTTCATTCAAACAACTTTTTGAAGGTCTCCATTATATGCCCCAGGGGAAATCTGTCAGGGGAAAAGAACACTGGTTATAGATGAACTTTTCTGGACATTCCTTGAACCTCCTTATTCAAATTCGGCCGAAACTTAAGGTCTTGGAAATTGCAGTGATCATGGTGATGGTGTTGCGTGGAGCGACATGGTCATTCGGCAGCACCAGGGAAGCTGCATTGCTCGCCCTCACCCTGCCTGCGCTTGACGTCCTTGACGCTCTGTGCTGAGTCCTCCCAGTGAAAACTCGTGCTTTTCCTGGGGAGGTTACACCAGCTTTCCAAGTGAAATATAATTCAGTTGGTTGTTTGTACGAGGCAGGATTTGTTATTCCAGCTAAGCACTGCAAGCCAGATACCAGCTGTACATCCACAGTGCAATTGTCCTAGGATCTGTGATGACTTCTGCTGATTCTGCTGTTAATTCTGCTGTTAATTCTGCCACCTCTGACAGTGACTGCAACACAGCCTTTGGTGCAGCCACAGAGATGTCCAGAACAGTTGGTTATGCACTTGTTTATGCAGTCCTTATTATGGGCAGCATACTGGGCTAGGATGCTGCTCTAATGATTTTTGTAAGCCTGCAGGAAAGGATATCCTGAATTGTCAAAATTCAGGACAGTGAAATTTTAAGAACAGTGTTAAAATCGTTGAGTTGCAGAACATCTTCGAGAGCTCACCAGATGTGCACGGTCATATCACGTAGGAATTTGGCTGTAATAGGGCTGGTTCATTAACATGGTGATCTTGTTTACCTTCTCAAGGCTTCTAAATCAGCATTCTTGGCCTTTCTTCCTAACTCCTCCCTTCAAACTGTAGCTACCAGCTGCTGGTGGGAGGGAAAGGGGAGCGCATATTAAGAGTAGTGAAATGTCAGCATTGGGCAAAAGTCCAAAAAGTCAAAAATTCAGAACTTTCACAGAACAGAAACAAAGCTTTTGCAAAGCACTGAGTGGGCACTTCCATCATTTACAGAAGACACTGTTTTTCAACCAATAAAATGTAGTTATCACTGGAACGAAACCAGATGACTCTAGATGTGTTTTAACTACAGTGGTGCCAAATGAGTGAGGATATATTTTCAATATATAATGCTGCAGAACTTGGACTTCCTGATTTTTATCCAGAAAATCTAAGACAGAAGTGTCCGTGCACGTGCAGCACAACACATAGGCAGTAATGCCGGGCCGTCTGGGCATGTGTTGAGCAGATTATCTGTGAATATGCAATAAACTGGATGTTTCCACAACACATTGCACTTGCCTGCATTTATAGAGCCTGCCTGCATGGCACGTGTACTACAGGTCCAGAGCATCCTGTGACCTGCAAGGCTCATTGTGCAGTTACGAAAATTTCACATATGTGGTTACTTAGGCAGAGGTTTGGCAGGGTCTATGTGTATATATATATATATATATTTATATATATATTTATATATATATTTATATATATAAATATATATTTTATATATATTAATATTAATATTATTTATATTTATATATTTATATTTATATTTATGTATAGTATTTTCCATCCATACATATATTTGACATGCGTGGTAGCTATTTAAGGAATATGCTTCTCTGTAATACCTGGAAATATCACAGAAAACAAAACAAAGCACTGTCGCTGATTTTGGTGTCTCTACTGGATTCAGGAAATGCTGCACAGCGAATGAAGGGACCCTGTAGGATTCTTCATCTTTTTTGCAGGAGACCACTAAATTAGCACCACACTTTTTATCGTCTGGTAGACATTTTTGTTATTTTTTTTCCCAGGTACAATATTCTGCCTTTACTCAAGCCTTTTGTGGTCTGTGTCAAAGACAAGCTGTGCTGCCTTGCCTCTGTAGCCACACTTGGTTTTTTAGCTGCATTAATGACAGCGAGGTGGATGGGGAGGCAGAGGAAACCACCATCCTGAACCGTCAGACCCTGTGTGCTTTCTCCCAAAGAACACTGATGTAAAAAACCTGCCCAGAGAGATCACCATGGAGAAGCATTCCTTTCATCCTATGCATTCAAAACAACATGGGCAGATTTGGATATTTATTTACTGTTCCACCCCAGTCAGCAAAGCAAAAATCAACTTCATCTCATTTCCAGTGCACTACCCATCACGAAAGGACTGTGCAACAGGAAATGTTTAACTTTACATAGTTCACAGGAGACTGAGCATCCCATGTAATGCGCAAATGACCAGATCAGCATGGCCTTCCAGAAACCACGTTTTTCTCCTCAGGGAGAATGTGCTGGAAGGCTGCAAGGGATTTAACTTCCAGTGCGGAAATTTGATCTTGTCCGTGTTCACAGTACGGCTCAAAAGCACCGTTTGCTCCGGCGAAGTGGTTCACCGAGTACCTCCTGCAAACAGTGCCCTGTGTTGGCTGTCTCCGCGTTCTGCTCCTCCACAGTGCCCAGTGTTTTGGGCTGCTGCGGCTCTCTAGATAAGAAAGAAGCTTTTCAGCTGCCCTCAATAAACAAGGGCTCTCTGATGACTGATGCAGAGTCTGGGCTTCTCCTGCATTTCTCGCACTGAGAAGTCTGCAGACACATCTGCAACACATGCAGAAATGGGATGCCCCAAATAAAGATTTCTTTATAAATTTGACCCAGTAGTTGCACCTTTTTTTTTCTTTTTTGATGGGACCGATGGCATGTCAGAGTGCAATGGCAGCCTCACAAGTATCACTGTCAAATGCTGCATGGTTTTCATTGATTTCGTTGACACTGAATTCTCTGTCTGGTTAAGAAGAACAGGAGGGAAGGCCCTTTCTAACCCGGGAATCTGGACCTGATTCCCTGGAGAAGAAACTATATGGCTGCCCAAAGTGGGAAAATGAGGAAATTTGCATTTTCAACCCCTAAAGAGCAGAAACTCATGGAGAATCCAACCCCAAGAATACAAATCATCTTCTGCAGAGAAGCCGCCCTTTTCTGGGTTAGCATGAAGAGAAACTAAAGAAAAGACTGGCCAAAGGGTAAAATCAACTGCTAGAGTGAACATAACTTTAAAGTGAATTCCTTAACAGAGTTAAAAGTTTAAAAAAAAAAAAGTGATCATTCCGTGAGTACAATTCTCGTTTTCCTATTTTTTGTAGCTGTAAAATGCTATGTATAGGGAATTTTGAAAATTGTTATTCTAACATTTTGGGTAGCTATCTCATTAAAGCTTAGGTCATTGCATGTTAGAAGTAGTTCAGAATTTAAAGACATTTTGGAAACTCTATATCCACTAAGATCTGAAATTTAATTTTCATGGAGCTGAACTGTATTTTCTACAAATAGGAAGAAAAATAATTAATTTGTTTTTAGTATTGTGGTATTCAATTTTGAGTTTTATTTTACTAATGGAGTTCCTCAAGGATGTATCCTGGGGCATATTTTTATTAATTACCTTCAAATTGGAGAATGGAGTTTGTTAATGAAATTTGCTGATGATACAGAAGTGGGAGACACAAAAGTGGGATGGCACAAAAGTGGGAGACATCATTAATAGGGAAAGGATTTCCCTATATGCATATAATGGCAACATGACACAGGAAGAACTAAATAACCTTGCAAGTCAAAGTAATAGAACCAGAATGACATTTAATAGCACAAGCTCATGCAAGCTCATGCCGTTGAGAACTAATACAAATTTCTATCGCAAGTTGCAAGGTTGTCAGTTCGGAGGCAGGGAAATGCCTGCACATACAAGTTAACCACGGGGCTCAAATAGGAAAGGGGAGTGGGTTCTAAGCTGGTCTGGAAAATTCAGATTGGAAATGTTAAAAAAGTTTAAAATCACTGGAGAAGTCATATTTTGAAACAGCCTCCCAGGAAGAGTGGAGGAGGAAAAAAAACTAATTATATTAAGAGTTATATTAAAGTAGTATGAAAAAAATGGTATGAGGTAGTTGCCAGAAATAGCTGGAACTAAGACCCTGTTGTCCTATTCAGTATTCCTGTGAAAAAGAAACTTTCAAATGATTTATTAGCTATTCATTAAAAAAAAAAACTTCATTTATAAATTAGCATGAATTACCTCATTTTTCAACTGGTGAGCCAATTCTTTGCTTTTGTTGGTAATACGAAGAGCAGTACTATTTACAAGGGCAAGATGAACGTGTGTGAAACTTTTTATTCCGACTTAGAGGACTGAAAATAATAAAAAAAAAATCCCAAAGGAAAGAAACACCACTTGTCCCTCGAGTGCCACTGGAGTTCTTGGAGCATTACTAGTTTTTCCCAGCAGTCACTTGCTGGAGGCCAGGGCCTTTCTTGCTGAGACCATCATTTGACAGCTTGGGAAAAAGGCAGCATTGCAATGTGGGCCCTCCAAAGAAAAACAGTTTTCGCTTTCCTTGTATGTCCCTATGTTTGTGTGTGTGTGCATATGTGTGTCCCCACATGTCTGTGTTTCCTCTGTCACGGTTTGCTGTGCCACAGCAATAATCTCTCCTGCTTTGTAACATACTCACAGTAAATGGCTTTTGAGATTGATTACATGCCTCAACTTTGCTTTGGCTATTAATCAATCTCAGCAGCTGTTTATGGCTTTATTCATTACAAAGCAATAAAGATTATCCCTTAAAGAGCTGCTAATGCCTCATGGAAAAGTTTGAAAGCCATTCTTTTCAGAAATAGTACTGCTGATACAGAATTTTCTGGCTTTTCTTGTTATTTAAGAGAGAGTGTGAGGTTTACAAACCTGTTTCTAACCATCTTCATTGCTTTTTAGGATTCCTTTCTACTACCTCAGGTGTCTTTCTTAAGTGGCTGCAATGGTTCTCCCCTGCTGACAGAGTGTTTCATAAAATGGTCCAGATTCCTCCTGAGTCAGCTCTGGATTTGCTGTACAGGAAATAGCCCCAAGAACCCCCAGCTTTGGCTCTATTTCTGTTCTTCCTTCACTACAGTTTTAGGACTTGTCCTCACTGGAGAGTGAACCAGTGAAAATCTAGTAATGGA
Source organism: Crypturellus undulatus (assembly GCA_013389825.1). Taxonomy (NCBI): domain Eukaryota; kingdom Metazoa; phylum Chordata; class Aves; order Tinamiformes; family Tinamidae; genus Crypturellus; species Crypturellus undulatus. Next base: position 144,725 of record VWPW01004648.1, on the reverse strand, counting down.
CTTACGAAAATACAACTCCCCATTTGGACACTTTTATTCCACAATAAGTAAACTAAGGCAAAAGGCATTCCTTGTTATTCTGGAACAGGAACATCCATGTGGGCAGCAATACAATCCTAAGAACAGAAATTTATTTCTACTTGTAGAATTACACCAGCAAAAAACAGCCTAGTTTCTAGCAACAGCTGCAGCTCAAAATGTTCAGATTTGATGTGACCTTGCAGCTGTCTTAGATGTCCCCTCTTTGTACCTGTGCCAAGGTACCTCCTTCCGAAACCCTGCTGCTCTTCTCAGCTCTACCTCTGAAGAACATTTTTTCATTATTTCTTGTACCTTACAACCTGCTTCTGAAGGCCAAAGGGAGGAAGTGGGTGAAAGAATTATTTTGCCTTTTTGTCTTTTTCCCTACATGTATTTGCCCAGCAAACTCCAGTGTGGACAACCTCTCTTACTGCACTGGCAGAGCCACCTTGGAGATTTACTGTTCATGTTAATCCACAAGCTCGGGTTTTGCAAACTTTTCAGTGCTCTTCAGCACAGTATTCAGACTGATATGCGCAAAACCTTCTCTAGTGGTTAGAAGTTACGTTTCATTCAGTCTTTTGCTTTTCTACCAAAAGCATCAACAAAATCGCCAGGATGTGCACAAAATGTTGTAATCCCAGCCTGCCCCCTCAAAACTGGCCTGTGAGCTGCCCATCCTAATCACATGCACTGACTACAGCTAAACAGCCATGGCTGGTGTTGAACTTGGTTCCAGTTATATTAATGACAAATAGTTTTAAATATACATTTAAGTATGAATCAAATATGTGTAATAGGTATACATCCATTAGTAATGATACAGGAAATGCACTGACATAAGTAGAAATATTCCCTCAATAGAGAGAATGGTAAAATATGTTAAAGTGAAGATGGAAAAAAAAATAAAACCTCCAATAAAGCAAAATTAATTTGGTGACAGAAAGCTTATCTGAGGATAGAGGCAATGAAATGGAAATGCAGCGAAGAAGAGAAAATAAGCGTGAAAGAGTGGAGGGAATTCCATCCATTTTTTTTCTCTCTTAATTGGCATCTAGCCTAAGGAGTTTTTAAATCATCAAAATGTTCTTAGAAACATTTCAGATTTTGTCAGTAGGTGAATGCAGCCCATTTGTCATGCAAGTCTTCACTTTGGTAAAATTAGTTACAGAATCAGATGCCACAGAATGACATATGTGAGAGGAAAAGATTCACTCATCTAAGAACAGCTATTTTTAGTAGCTATAGCAAGTGGAAAGGATAAAAAAAGTAGGTAAGATGCCCTGATGAATTTTCCTGGTGAAACTCATATGGATTATCTAGAGAAGTTACTGTAAGCAGAGAAAAGGTAGAGGAAGATTACTTATCTTCTGAGACCCGTTATCATCCCCATTTCTGAGGAAAAGATACAAAAAAGAGGTGTTGCCAAGAATTACTCTTAAATGATACATAAATTATGATACATAAATTCCAACAAAGTTCAATATAATCAGAAAAGTCAGTATTGCCAGATGCTGTGAAATGTTAATAGCCAATGTTGCATAAGAAGAGCCCTAAAAATAGCCCTATCCTAGGTTTAGTAAGAATTTTCAGCAGCATTTAACAAGAAATACCATGGAAAGTGGATGAGTCTGAGTTGTTAAAGCCAACACTGCAAGATGATACAATTTACTTCAATTTCAACAACATGAACTGTTAGGAAAAAGCAAATTCCTCATTTCAGAAGCCGACTTCTAAGGATAAGCCCTGGGCACAGGTGACGCCTGTGTGTTCATCTGCTGCTGCCAGGTGCAGGTTGCAGTAGTGCTGCCGACCGCAGCGTCACTCAGCCCCGTTCAGGCTCTCGACAAGTTGCATTTCCTTTTGCCATCCCTATGCTGCTTATGGATTTCTGTTTCTTTCCTGTAAAAATCCAGCAGACCTCTTGGCATCAAGTGACTAAGCCTTGTTTGCTCTACACCACCGATTTAAAAGTGATCGCGTCCTTCATGCTTTAAAAGGATCTGGCGCAGAGTCAAGCGGTGGAAACTTGCCCAAGATGTTTAATTTGTGTAGGCACAGGAAGAGAGCTAGCAACAAGACTATCATTAAGTGTACTCCAGAGTCACACTAGAAAAACGAGCTTCCCAGTTTGGCATTATGTTCAAACATGGTGGATGGACAAGAAATAAGATTAAGACGGCCGTACCCTGAGGGGTCTTGCAGTAGCTGACACCTTCATTCCAAAGCTGGGGTCATTCTCTTACCAGTTCTCAATACTGCTATATGCCCGTCTGCCTAGCAGAACCAGTGGGAAGTTTGCTCAACTGCTTTCCTTTTAGTTCCAGTTTTACTATTACGATTGAACACTAACCAAGGCAGTACTTCAGGCCTGGCCATTATTAATCATCCCACAACAAACTGTAGTTAGCAGAATCCCAACATATTTCATGTAAAATCAGATTTCATCTTTTTAAATAAATGGACTTAACTGTTCGATGGGAGGCACAGCCACAACTGGGTCTTGAGGCCCTTGTGGAGAGAAATCGCATGGTAGTTGAGCAGAAAAAATGTGGCTTTTTGGATGTACTTTGCAGCAAATGGGGCCATGTTTCCCCCATTAGTGGGCGGGAAATTCCCACTGCCTAGCATGGGATAACAACCAAAGGGATCAGAGCCTACAGCACTGACTGGGGTTCTTCATCTCGTCTTCACTATCTGGAATTCACTTTTGCAAGCAGTAGACAAAAGATCACCTCATGTTTTAAACATGTAGGAACAGTTCTTTAAATAATCAGTATTTTGGAAGATTCCTCCACCCTTTTCTTCTATTGTCTATCCCAATCTTTCCCATCCCTATCATTCAAAAATAATAAATTTGTCCTCCAATTCATAAAATTAGATTAGAAATCCTTATAAGAATTTGTGAAATGTCCGTCCACTATTTACGTATTTTGTGTCAAATTATGGCTTACCATCCCTAGAGCACAGGGCAGACACCATAAAACAATATTAATAATAAAGACAGTGAATGACAGCAACATTTAGAGTCAGGCTGCACTCTCTCTCTCATGGTGATCCATGCACTGCTGTTCATGGAAAGAAAGATGGGTACAGCTCAAGGCTTATGGTCTGCATGAACTTCACATTTAGGAAGGTGGATAATATTGCAATATATACGTGACTTATTCCTGAGGTAGACAACACACAGAAGTCGGTGAAAGAAAAATTGCCAACTTAATGGCAACTTGAGGTCTGACTATGGTCAAAGCAGTGTAGGAGTGCAAAGCCTGCACTGAGACAGCACTGAGATCTGCCACTTACAAACTAGGACCATCCTGGGCAGCGGCAGAAGGAGGGAAGCGCAGTGTTTCTGAGGAAGGAGGGGAGCTTTGTTCTGGTCTGCATGGGCAGGTCACGGCGGAACATCTGGAGTGAGAAAGAATATTGGGAGAAAACAACTGAGATTTGGAAAAGGAGGAGGGAAGGATTGTCACCTATGGAGAAGGTACAGATGGATCCACAGCAGGGAAGAGTGACAGAAATTCCACCTTCACTTACAAGGCAGTTACCATCTTCATTAATAAATCAATTAGTAATTGACTTTGGTATTTAAGCCAATATAGCCATACTTACATACTAGTGAACTTGCATTTTCCCAAAATATAGCCAGGAAGTCAAAACCGTGGAACGACCTGAGATTATTCTCCATCAGTTGCTGGAGTGCTGCTATGGGAACGCGCATAACATGAAATGGCTATCAGGAGATATGCTCAGCCTCTGCTGTATCAGCTGCTACAGGACTGGCAAAAAATGGCAATGATATATTTGGATTACAGAGAGGTTTTTTTTCTGGGAACTCTGCAATATCTGAGAAAGCTAAACTGGCCTGGCCCGCATCAGAAGAGCAACATTTTGGAATACGGAACACATGTACTGATATTTTTCTTAGTGCAGTTCTGTAGAGGCAAAACCGAAGTCACTGTTATCAAAACTGATGTGTGAAAGGATATCACCCAGAAAGATGACGCTAATGTCAACACAGTACAAAGGATAACAAATACTGAGTTACTCTTCCTTGAATATGTCTTAATAATTTTCAGATGCCAATTTACACAGAAACAGAACCGGTTACTGCAATTTTTTAGCCTTTCCAACTTTGCCCTCTCAGCTAGGTAGGAAGAGAAGGAGTTTTCTGTTAACATGAGCAGCTGTGTGTGAATGCCCATCTGCTGCTATTTGGAAGGAGGACACTCACCATGATATTTACAGAACTAGGATTCAAAGAAAGAGAAGCACCAGCATTTTTGGGTGTTCACCCAAAATACTTGGGCTGAAATTATCGTTTCACTGGGCTGAGAGCCTTGTCAGAGACTTCGTGAGACCAGGATGCCCCTGATGCTCCTGTGAACGTTTCAACCCATGGTTGCAATATTTTCTGTGACTTCCACGTTTGCATGGAGCTGAAGAGTGCACCATGAAACCTCCTCAGCATTTGATACTAGGTATCTGACCTATAATGTAGGTGTTGGCAGTGCAAATGCCAGCACACATTTAGAAGAAGGGAAAAAAAATAGGCACACCAAAAAATGCTTCTTCTTTCTTGTTTTTTTCATTAGCTAGCCAATGTTCCCATGAGAATATAGGCTATTAAGCAATAATTCCATTGCTGCAGCACTTCCTAGCTCTTTCCAGTAACAGCATTTTTTATGTAGTTGTATTTATAAATACTGAAATAAAAAAAAATCTAAATGCACCATATTGTAAATAATTTCAATTATGATCCTGTTGCTTTTTATAATGGATGGTAACACAGAACAACAAGAGTCGATCAGTATACCAATGCAAAAAGAACTGGTCCTGATTGGATGAAAAATTGAGCATTTTCCCTACAATTTAAGAATTCAGGGAGAAGCCTTTTCATATAAAAAGTAGAATTTCACCAATAAATCAGTAAAACTAGTTTTTAGCCATGTGCTCTATACTTTCATTAATATGCTTTTTTAGATTGGTTGAGTCTCTTTCTGTTTTGTAATTAACTTATCAAGGAGTAATGGTCTAATTTCAGCAAGCTGACTAGATGACAGAAATACTATTTGTTTTAAATTGAAAATATTTCAACATCTGCCAAGATTAGATTTCCTTAAATTACTCTTTAAAAAACATTGATTTCTAATACTGTATTTCCTTTTCTCAATAAAACAGAAATATGTGTTCAGGAGAAGGTGTTTTTAAGGAGACACTGCTGAAAAACAAAGCAATTCCAATAATATTAATCCCTCTCCAATGAGCTGCCAAAAATACAGTTCCCATTTAATACTCCAAGTTTGGTGGATCGTCAGTTTTTATTACCCACTAGACTGAGAATCTCAAATTAAATGTTTAGCAATTTTTATATGAATGAAGAAGCCCCCAGCTTTACACACTGACATAACTAGGACACTCTAGCATAGTAACTTACAAAGATTAATCCTCTCCAAAACTAGTACCTGATAAAAATATACAGCCTGAGTTTACCAAGTGAAAGCGCTCTGGTGATATATCCAGGTTTGCTGCACTCACTGCCTGTGAACACTGCCGCTGCAGTAATGCCTGATAATGCCATTTGTCTGCTTCGTTGCTGCCACCTGAGGCAATATTGAGCTAAATATAGGATTTGAAATGGTCCTTACCTGTGCTAACCTCACATTATGTGGTTACCATTAGAAGCCTCATTAAGGCTTGCATATAGAAGCTTTACATTAAGGCTTACATTAAGGCCCTATATTACACCTTATATTAAGGCACAAGGCCACTTATTCTGTGGAAAGTAGAAGATAAAATGTGCTTGGCCAGACCAAAGGTCTCCATAGCTTAGTTCTGTATTCCCCACAGTGGCAGCTGTTCATCAGACCTATAAACTGATTTCTTTCCAAGGTGCATCCCAAGCTAGAGACCTCATTCAGACCATGCAGTAATAGTCTCCAATGGCCCTCTCAGATTTCTCTAATTCCTTTTTTTTAACCCGTTCACATTTTTGCTATGGGAGTACTTGTTACTCTACCTTCAGTTCTACGTTTTTGGAAAAATCATTTCCTTTCATTCTGAATCTGCCACATGAGGCTTTTGTAAACTCCCAGCTGGTTTTGTTATTGGGAGGAACGGTGTAAGTTTGCTCCTAGCTGCCCTACCTGCTCCATAGCAGTTATTTCCTAAGAGCTCTTTCCTAGTTTATCCTCAGTTATCCCCTCTACAAACAGAAAGGTTTTGAGTCTATTTAATTTTCATTTACCAACTCATCATATGGCAAGCACTCAGCGTCTTTGATCATTCTTGTTGCTCTTTCTGGCAAACTTTTTGAGATGAAGCAGAGCACTTCCCCACAATATTTGAAAGAAAAACATATCAATGTTTTTCATTTTCTCTCCATTTCTTGTCTTGATAACACCATGCAAAACCTGGGCATCTTTGACTGTGACTGAGTATTTTCATCAAACTATTCAGAATGATTCCACCATTCTTGAATAGTAGTGATCCTTGTTTAAGGCCATCACTCTGTACTGATAAGTTGCAATATTCTAAAATTAACAGAGTTTTGTCAGGCTTTTTTCTCATTCACGGGGTGTTTCTGCAACACTTCACAGCTGCCTTCTGGTCATAGTATCCTAAAGAACTTTGTATCATCAGTAACCTCATCACCTTATTCACTTTTTCTCACATCATTTATTAAAAGAACAGCACAGTTCCCCAGGGAAATTTTACAAACCTCTGCAGCAAAAACCTGTTATTTTTATCCACTGCTGCACAGCTTTTAAACAGCTACTCAACCGCAGAAGATCTTCTCTCTTACCTCATCAGAAACTCCGTTTTTCATGAGCCTTTACTGAAGGACTGATTAGAGTATTTTTGAAAACTATTTGGATCATCCTCATTTGCTTTCATACACTCATTGTAATGGACTCTTAATAATTTATGAAGTACAACTTCCCTCTCCAAAAGTCATATTGACTCTTCCTATTGAATCAACTTACTGTATGTAAGAACTCTAATCTCAGTCATAGCTTTATTCCCTTTTCTTGGTACAGAAATCAGGCATAATTGCTTATATTTATCAAACACATAGAAGAACCTTAAAAATAAAATAAAAATAATAGAAGCCACTCCACCTTCAATTATTTTGCTGCTTGGACCCTCTCTAGTGACTCGCGACAGACAAGAATGCAGCAATTTCTTCTTTTAGGTAGGCCGTAACTCTAGAATAGATATCGTCAGGCCCTACACAATTAATTTGTATTAATACCTTTTTTATAGTGAGAGAGAAATCACTAATTTAAGTGATCTGCACCACTGCTAAGATGGCCAGTCTCACCTGTTCCCAGTGCCGTAGCCCTCTCCTTGCTGAGCGCTGGGACTGGCTTTCATGAGCCTGTGCACTCAGATGGAGACTGACTGCTGAAAACAAACCCTATCTTCTCCCCAAAGCAGCTGTTTTAGCCAGATCTGGCGGCTGATCCAAGTGAACATGAAGCTGAGGGACCACTGGTGCTGCTGGCAGCAGTGGAACAGGACATCATCCAGCCATTTTAGACAGACAGTGACACACAGTGCTGGAGAGCCATAGTTCAATTAGAAAAAGGCATCAACGTAGGAGAGCCGGTCGTCACCATCACTTACCTTCCCTGGAAACATTCAAAGCCAAATGGACAAAATCTTTGCTCTAGGTGCCCCTGCTTGAGCAGCGTGGTTGGACAACACAATATCCAGAGGCCCTTTCTGACCTCAACCGATCTGTGACCAGACCAAATCTACTGGTAGTGATAGTCCTAATTTGGTAAACCACTAAATGCATTGGAACTTAATCAAAAATAAATAGTTCCTTATTTTGCTCTATCGCTCTCATGATATGTCCATGAGATCTGTATTATGTTTTCCCTCGTGCAGGAAGAATCATGTTTCTGAGTTGGGTGACAAAGACCAAACATTTCTCAAGCTCCACATCCCAACAAGGTCTGGGATTTTCAAGTGTTTCTAAGGAAATAAAACTACACAATCTGTTTTCTTGGTTTTGCTAATGTTCTTTAATTTTCAATTAAATTCTTAAAACTTCCTAAATTGTAGCTTCTTTAATTGCAAAAATTGATTCAATAGTTACCCTTGGAAAAAAATCCTGTGTTTTTTGGGGTAGAGAGGTTATGCTTAAATTTTTGTGATGGCACAGCCAGATGGTATGCTTTAAGAGTCTGTTGAGGTTATGCAGCTTAGAAAATCTATTAGTTAAAGTATCTCAAAGAATACACAATTGCTAAGGTTTTGAAACTGCTCCATCCTAAGATCACAGCATTCCTGCAGTGAAGGTGGAAACAGCTTTCTGTCTTGTGGTGAGGACCTGGAAAAACATTTCCAAGTCTTCAATATTTATTTGACAACTGAGGCAGACTGAAAGGCCTTGCTGAAGTTTGAGAGATGGAGATGCATTTTGTGCACAGAATCCTGAATCACTCTCAGTTTAATTTTCTCCCAGAAATATTCCACAAAAATGTCCTAAAATGCTGCCTAGAAAATACATGGTATTTTAAAATGAATAAATTAATAAAATAATAGCAATTTGTATTACTCTGATACCTAGGAGTTCTGATCGTGAATCATAACCCAACCATATTAGATGCTTCTCCAAATACAAAGCAAAACATTGTTCTCCCTTAGAAAGAGTTTATATAAACTAATTATAAACTAACTATAATGAAAAAGAGAGGTGGAGGCATAGAGAATTTTTTTGTGTGAAGAAGTGGCTATGATGGTGACCACAGCTCCCAGAACGCCTGTAGCCAAATGGTGATCAGTCGTGTGATTTTGGTGCCTGTCATGCCACACTATTTTAGAGAGCAAATGGAAGAAGGGTAAGATTTAAAGTATTCTAACTTACACATTTGTAAAGGGCTATTCTTCTCAGATCACTGATGAAGAAAGCATTGTGAAATGTGTTTGGGTACTCAGGCAGGCAAAATGTGGAATCACTAGCTCAGCAGACGTGTTACCCGGCTTTCCTGAGAACTAAGAAAGAGAGCAAAGGGCTAGGAAAAAATCTTTGCAGGGGAGTGAAAATTTTCTTTCATGAATAAAGCTACTAGCTGAAAGATCAGATGTTTCAGTTGTTTGAGAAGATTGAGCGATTATAGGGTAACTCACATGAGAAGAATCAGCTGGTTTTACACCTATCGTGGATATGAAGACCTAGAACAGACCAGCTGAAGATGGCACCTAAAGGAATGGTTGAACAGTCCTTACAGTTGGACTTCATGATCTTGAAGGTCTTTTCCAATCATGATGATTTATGATTCTATGAGAGGGAAGACAAGCTGGGGTGACTGCAGGGAAAACAGGCATGTTTCATCAGTGAGGAAAGTTATCAATGAGTGAGACTGGTCAACTGGCCATCATTTTTGTTTGGATAGAAGGGAGATCCAGAACAGAGAGGAGAAAGTATGATTCCATTGATGCACATTCAAGCAGCTTTAATTCAGTTGCTCAGTAATGAAGACACAAAGCTACTTATGTGTGGGCTCTACATACACTCAGAGACACAAAGATGAGGAAGGCATCATTCCTATCAACTTTCTTCCCACTGACCCAGGATCCTGATGTATCCTGCAATAACCATTTCCTGACACTCATAGGACCCCAACTGCAAAGGGAACAGTAGAAACTGGGAGAGAGAAGCTTGTGGAGCGCATGCAGGAAATACCTACCACTAATTGATCCTTACCTGAAAACCTACAAGACAGGCTTGAATGGACTCAAGGGACTGAGGTATATTGTGGTTTAGGCCAGGGCAGACTGAATGTATACACTGATCACTACTCAACTGGATTCCTGCAAAGGAGTTTGGAGATTTATTGCTCTGTGGAAGAGTGGTTAATAATGTAAAGCCTGCTACAAAGTTCCAGAAGAGTGGTTATCTCTACTTCCCCTTGGCTCGCTGGCAGAAACAGTGATTTTCAGAACTCCTCAGGAGTCCTCGAAAGAGCTGTGTGTAATGATTCTAGCCATGTAAGTTGGGTCCCAGGCACGCTGGAGGACCTCCACAGTCGGGCGCCCCTGAAGGTAGAGTCACATTGCTCTGTTCAAGCTAAGGTGCGTAAGTGTTAGGAGGCTGGCACATGTTCCGGACTCTTTGCTGTCTACTGATTCCTGGGCTGCTCTAAACTGTTGCTCATTCATTAGTGTAAGTAGGGGCTATGGCAAAATTGTGTTTTGGAGTTTTTTTCTGGGCAGAGCTGAGGTGATAAGAGGAAGACAGCTGTAAGCTGGGAAGGTGGCGGCTGTGGGTTTTGGAAACAGGCTGGAAACTCCAAAACATGAGGAGTCAGGCCAGGGAAGGGGGAGATGGAGTAAGAGGAAGGAGTCTGATTCCTTCAGGCAAAGCATCCCCTTCCCCAAGTAAGTCGTAGATCCATGACACCCTGATGACCTCTCCCAGCTTCCCTCCCCATTCCTACACACCTCTCCCAAGTCTCACGCAAACAGCCCCAGAGCTTTCTTCCTGCACTCCTGGAACATGCTCTGCTGACATAAAAACTGCCATGCATTGATTACCACCAAGGAGCCTTGAACTGTAAATTGGTTATGGGAGCATGGCACTCAAGGGTACTCCAGGCTGTACCTCTGAAGAGCTTCAGCCCAAGCTAAATTCCAAATAAGAAACACTGCTGTTTGTCACCTGTACCTGAGCCACAGGACAGAGCACATCACAGCTCTCCTCCTTCCTGGACTTCCTTCCCCTCCTGCTAGCCACTTGCCAAATGATTAAGAGGGGCTACAGGAGTCAGCAGCTGAGCTGCTTTTGGTGCTTGTCTCCATGCAGCAGTACCATTTGCACATTACTAGTAAAATAACAAGACGAGCAGGTCAGCCTGCCTGAGCGAACAACACTGATACATTCATTAGCTTCTCCTTTCACCATGCTTTCAGTGAAGGGTCTCAAACCATGTAACAGTACATCTCTGTCCTCACTTTGCACTTGGTGCACATCCATTTCTGTCCCTCTCTACTGCTGTCCTCCTGCCCCTTAAGAATCCTTGTGGATCTTCTGCTGTTGTAGTGTCTTCTCCAACCCTGTAAGCCACTCAGACCTCCTTCCCCAGAGTCCTTTGAAAAAAACAAACAAAAAAAAAGGCAGAATTGCCATGAAACAGTATTCACTAAGCAACCGTAACAAACAGCAGTTCACACGATGTTCAGCGATCACCTGAAGCTGAGACTATGACACAGGCCCTCATCACAGCATGTGAATTCATGCAAGAAGTCATGCAAGGCTCGGACAGGTGACTAAATAGGACTATGTTGTTTCTGATTTCCTCCTGTGGTCTAGACTGTCACATTTCTTAATGACATGTTTATAAATGCTGTGCACTTTGATACTTATATCCAAGTTAGCTATCAGTTATTGAATGCAATGTACAGAATCAGGATACCAAGGATAATTCTAGTAAGTGTGCCCATACACATATTTTTAAAATATTTTTGTATTCCTTCTGTTATGTGCATTTGGTAACATGGAATTTAAAATCACATTCTGCTTCAAGTGGCCCCAAGTGATCATACCTGTTACCTGACAGCACGAAAAGGGTGCTTCCTATCCTGTTGACTATTGTGTGCTTTGCTGCTCATACACAACTCTCTTCAGCTTCTCTATTATAAATCATAGTAAAGGTTCTCATTATGGACTAGGAATCTTTGTGCAAGTAAGTTATGATCCGTTTGGAAAAACAAAACCCAAATAGGACACCAATTGAATGCATGGACACTCTTCAACAGGTAATGCCTGGATTCCCCACAGTGTCTCATACTCTGTGCTAGAACAAGTTAACCCAGTAGTCATAGCAGTTTATCGCAAGAAGGCTCCTTTTCAACACAGTTTAGAAATACTGAACAATAAAACTAAAAACTCCTTCTGAATCTTAATGATGCTAAACCTCTCCAGGTCGCATCCACTGTAGATCCATCAATTTGTTTCATTCTTCCTGTACTTCAGCACACAAGAATTTGACATATGTCCTTGCACCTGAGTGGCACAGTGTGTTGTTTTCATCAACCCCAGCAAGGTTTTGGAGGCATAAGGCAAGAGAACATGTATTTCCCCAGTCTGGTGGCTTGCATGGAAAATTAGCTTTATTCAAGATCTTTTCTCTGCATTCCTAGCTGGCCTGAGTGATTTTTTTGTTTGTTTGTTTTTTAGTATTTTTGGTATGATGAAGCCTCCCACTAACTGCCAGGACAGCCATCAGACCCAACACACATGAAGATTCAAGCATTTTATTCCTTCAGGAAAATGGCGTTGCCAAAAGAGAAAGCCATGTTAGAATTCAAAGTTTGGGGACAAAATAGGACAAGACAATATTCAAGGGAAAGAAAAATGTAACAGTTCCCCTTTTCTGTTGCTTTCTGAGGCCTGGGGATACAGCATTTTCCTGGCCAAAAACCACTTTAACAGCACTGAGACACATGGAGAGCCATGGACCCACATATCCTCTTTAAAAAGCCTCAGTAGGAACAGAGACTTCTCATTCACATGAATTAAAAGGTGATTTTATCCTCATTTCATAAAGTTATTGAAAACTCAATTTCTGTGAGGAAAGGGCTAAATCTGAATAGTTCTTTGTTACAAATTACTTTTAATAAAACAATTAATGTCCATTGACACATAAGACAAATTCAGCTGCCGCAGTGATTCTCTGCTTCCTCTAAGAGCATTTTACAATGGCGTGTGTAAAAAGGCAACCTTCTCAAAGGTAAAACAAGCAAAACATTATATCCAATATAAGCCAAAGAACTAAGAAAAAGTGCAGCACTGCAATCCTTTATACTGTTGTACCGCTCTTTTTTATATAAACAAGCTGTTTTTCGGCTCGTATAGATTTTTTTTTTTTTTTTTGTAAACTCAAATGTCTGGTATAACAAGGAATGAGAGTAAAAGGGAAGCTGTGGTTAAACCTTTCTGTCAATCCCTGTTCCTTGAATAATTAGATGAAAAGAAAGATCAACTACAAATTCTGTCTTCTAGCAGCCAGATGATGACAGAACAAACCATGGTTAATTGTTAGGAACCGTCCAGTTTCTCCAGACAGATACTACACAGAAATAGGCAGTGGTGCTTAGAGCACTTGCTCATTATTTATCAGACATTTGCCACACAAAATCGATTTAAAAATTGAGAAGTTTCGCTATTCCTGCCCTGCACCTTTAGTACAGATTTTTATTGCTAATACTTTGAAACACAGAGCTGCAATTGAGCTTGTTTTGCAGTCCGAATTGAGCTGAATCCTACAAGAGGCTTACAGCGCAGACCAGCAGACCTTCCTGTGAAAGGTGCGCATGACAGGGAAGAAATGCAGAGTCGCAGCACTCCTTGGCAGCAGGAAATAGGAATCATGAATGATTTCTGAGGGCTAGAGGAGCAAGGAAAAGCAGGAGGTGATTTCTCTCTCTGCCTTGTCTGAACTGCAGACACTTGCGTGCCTCCTAGTTTCCTCATGCCTGTTTACTGAGCCTTAAAAATGCTCTTTGCCTACCCAGGCCTTCCAGGAACCGCCAGAGGCAAGTGCTACAGGACCCAGCATTTTCCAGCGAGTCCCATCAGACTTTCTTTTTAAAGAATAATTTAAGCCACAGCCTACTATGCTTGAGACACCTCTTCCAAGTGATTTCTTGTTCAGTTTTTTAGCTCTTATTACAACCATTTTAACCAGTCCAACCTGAAAGCTTGTGACTGGAAGTGCTGGAAGACTTTTTAAAACACACTTGCCTATTTCAAAATCTCCAGATTAGTGGCTGCTTTAATCTGCATATTTGTTACCTGCCTAAATATCTTGCATTTAGACCTCCTGCAACCCTGAGAAAATACAGCCTGCTCTTGTGAATTGTTTTTTTTTTTTTAATTTTTATGAAGTGTGTCTGCTTCAGGACTTCTTTCTCAGGAACCTCAGTCTGAAAGCAGTTTTGCAGCACACCCAGGCCAAACTACACGCTTCCTGATGCTGAAAGGCAGTGTTCCTTCTAGACACCAGCCACATGCTCCTGCCAGTTCTGATTCAATGGTGAATCCAGAGTCCTAAAGGGGAGGGGGGAGGGAAGAGAAAATGCAACAAAAATAACTGAAGATCACCTGTCACTAGTTCAGATAATTTTTATTGCAGGGGATAAAAGCAGTAAGAGCACCCAGCTGCAATGGTCCTCTGAGGAAAGGAGTAATTTAGAGGAACACCTTCAGGTGCATTGTAATCTTCATTATAACCTGGATGTTGACCATCACTGGAACCCTCAGTCAGGCCACTGCATGCAGCCCTTCTCTCAAGAAAGGATGTTGAGACTACGCAGCGGGCATCACTGGAGGTGATCACAGCACACTAGAAAAACATCTCTTGCCAAGAGCTGGTTTTGGTAAAGGAGCTGGCTCTCGTTGAGGCAGGCAACAAGGATGCCCAAGACACTGTTCAGCTGAGCTAGCAGCCGGCCACCACTTTCCAACCTCTGCCGCTTTCAGACTTGCGGAGAAATCTGGGCCAGGTCTTCAACATATTGAAGTGCAGAACAGATTACTAGACATTTTCTGCCATCCTGCCATGTGCATTTGGATTGTGTTTTCACTTTCTTTCTCTGTTGTACCGTAACACCAGTTCAATCCCATCTGCGATCGCAGTGCTGGGAACACAATAGCAAACACAAAATTGATGGCTCAGAGCATCTACCAAATTATAGCATCTAAAAGTCATTTTTTTTATATCCAAGGAGCACCACCTGTCTTGAAAAGGAGAAGCACAAGAGGAAAATGAGCCAGGTGGCTATATCCCACCAACATTATGCCTCATAACCTAGCCGTGCCAAATGCAGACCTTTTATAACCACCAGCAGCGGGGATTTCCTACCCACAGCATCCCGTCAGGATGCAAAATCAGGCAAACTCAAGGAATAGCAAGAGAAAAAGATGTGCATTCCTCAAGGCACAGCCTGATAATTAGAGACAGTATAAGCTGCCCTTTCTTCCGTACCACTGAGGTCACAGGGAGGCACTGGACACTGATCTCTCGTTCTTTCTGATGTAAAGCAAGGAAAGACACTCTAACCACCAGTTATTTTTTAATACAGACCAGGGCTCTCTGACCTTCCCTTCAGCAGAGGTTCATGACACAGCTCAGCACACAACTCTCCCAGCCAGCGAGTCCACCTGACTGCACTCGAGCCTCCGCGGGCGTTGCTACCAACCGCCTGAAATTACCTCATACACCCGGAGATTACAAACAGAAGGAGTAACACTGCCCTGCATTGCTTGGGAGCGGAGGGGGGGGGGCATCCCTGAAAACCCCCGTTAAGGTGTGTGGGGGGGGAAGACTTTCTGGAACACCGGCGCATGGTGGCTGCGCGCACAGGTGCGGCGGCCGCTCCCGCGCACCTCCGGCCAGGGGGGAGGCCGCGGCCCCGTGCGTAACCCGGCCTAGCGGCCGCCCCGCCACCCCCTTCTCCCCCCGCTCCCCTTGCCCGCCCCGCCACCAACCGCCGCCCGCGCTGACATCACCGAGAAGGATTTAAATAGCTCCCGAGCCCCGTGCCTCCCGGATACAGCGCGCCCCATTGGCGCCCGCCGCAGCCAATGGGCGCGCCCGCGCCGCGCGCTCCGCCAATGGGCGCGCCGCCCCCGCCCCGCGCCTCCCCTGTCGCTAAGGGAGGGAAATACAGCGCNCATGTGCGCCCCGCCGCGCCGCGCCGCGCGCCGCCTCCCGCCCCGCTGAAATGTGCGTTTTCTGAGAGAGGGAGCCCGTTCCTTTTTTTTTTTTTTCTTTTCCCCCCTCCTCTTTATCTTTCCCCCCTCACTGCTGGGCGAGCCGTGTAGAGCAGTGGTGCCCGCTCGGGAGGGGAAGGGAGAGGTTCGCAGCCGAGAGTGGAAAGTGCAGGGTGGTGTGTGTGTGTATGTGTGTGTGGTTTTTTTTTTTTCTTTGCTTTTTTTTTTTTTTTTAAGGGCTCCTGGTAGACATCCTGGGGGCAGTGAAATGTAGCATAAATATCAAGCGGAGTGTAACTGGGCTGCACTTTTTTTTCTCTCCGTGGAGAGGTTTTTTTTTTTATTCTTATTAATAAAATCACTTGTGGGTCAGCCAGGCTTGCTGAGCAGGCACGGGATGCTTAAAAAGAAAATAGAGGCATCGCGGCGGTGGTTAGCAGAGCTGAGGAGCAGGAGAGGAGGGCTCGGTGCGCGGCGGAGCCCTGGAGCGAGGCGGAGGCTCGGGACGCGGCGGCACGAGGTGAGCGCGACCGTTGGCGGCCGTTGGCCCCGCGCCGCCCCGGCCGCGGAGCCGCGCGCAGGGCGGGGGAGCCGCTGCTTGAAAAACGAAGCAGAAGTAGCTCACCCCGCCGCCCCCCGGATGGCTTAGCCCGCACTGGAAGGCATGAAGGCCTCGGGGGAGTCCGGTTTTGAGGGCTGCGTGTCACAGAAGCTGCCCCGCAGGAGTTAAGTACCTGCAAATGCCTTTTTGCTAGCCTGTGCTTAAAAGCAGGTTTTCAGGCTGAAGGGCTTCTCATGTTAAGAGTGTGTACGTGATGCAGGGGAAAATTAAGTTTCAGGCCGGGGGGAAATTGAACGAGTCCCACTTCCTGCAGGGCTGGAAAGGAGAATGTGTTAATCTACTTCGCCATCAAGCCCTAGTAGCGTTGCTCGAGACGTTTCTCCTTGGTCATTGCCTACTGCCCCGCACACCCCATATTTATTCAGACTTGTTTCTTTTCCATATCCAGAGTAGGTTACAGCACAGCCTCAGTACCCTAATGATGCTCAAAATAATGTCCATGTGCATACTGGAAAGGTGGATGTGTCAGCGTTAAGGACTGTCAGCAAAACACTGAACTGGGCTCAGACATTTCTTGCATTTAATCTGGATTTCTGGCTCTGCCTTTGGTTTTGAACAAAATGCTTAACTTTTTGCCTTCTTGCTGCTTCCACCTCCCTTTCTGCTTCATACATTTCGCCCTCCCTTACCCCCTTCATATGTTCCCCCCCAAGTCCGCTAGCCCTTATCCCTTCATAACCAAACTCACGTCACAGAAATGCTTGGAACATACATGTTTTTTTTTTTTAAGAGAAAAATTTATATGCAACATGAAACATTATTAAACCAGAAGCTGTGAATACTTTTTAGGGAAGCTGTACGAAAAGAAAAACGCAATTCAAAACAACAACTCATCCTTCCCCAAAAATAAAAGCATGGAAAAAACATAAATCTGAGGTGCATCCCTGTTTGTATCCTTGTTATATAATGAAGTACATGTCAAGGTTTCTTTCCCTTTGGGAGAGAAAAAATAAGAAAGCCTTCCCCCTGTATTCCTGTTTCCCTCTTTTCCTTACCTGTTTTCCTTTTCAGTGGAGGGTGAGGATTATCAAATCCTGTTTCCCCTTGTGTTCTTGCAGGACTTCTTGAATGATTCAGAAATAAGCAGTATTAAGTATTCAGTGATTTCCAGGGGAGGAAGGTGCAGACCATCAAGGCCCCAGTTCTCTGCCATCTTGAGCCTTTCCTGGTGATTTGCAGCAGCACAGATAAGTGTGAAGCACTGAGAGACTGAAGTCAGTGTTTAAACCTGACTTGACTTCAGTGTAAATGATGACACAGGGTTCAGATCGACAGAGAGCAAGGGGTAAAATAGCAAAAGCACTAAACATGCCTCTTTTAAAAGTAAATTTCGAGTACTTGAAGATGAAGGGGCTATATAAAAACATCTTTTCTGCACATGTGTTTATGTTTACGTGTCCTAACAGAAGATGTGGGGCAACATTATTTTATGTGCAAGATTATTTCTTAGGTAAATCTGCATCACTTTATTGATTTCAGGCAGGGATGTACGACAGTTAAAGCAACAAACCCAGCTAAGTTTTTAATGATTGGAATAGCATTCTCTTTCAGTCAGATTTGCCCTTCATGTTACTTGTGTTTCATAATCCTCCTAGCTCTCCATTTTATCATTACAGAACAGAACCTCTACTGTAAAAAAGGATCAGAACTTCCTCCCCCTTTCCCCACCTCTCACCTGCAACATGCACATTCAGGTTTTGATTTTCATGTTTTAAGTAAATTTAGGGCCCAAGCTCACCTCTTTTTTTTCTTTCTTTTTTTTTTTCCTCTCCTTTTAGGCCAATTTAGTTACATTTATTTCTGTTGGTATTTTATAACAGTAGCGTCAGAAGCAGATCTCAGAAAAGAGAATATGTTTGATGCACGGAAGCCTTACCTTTAGGGTTTGGTATCATAAGTAACATATCTCCTTTTTTTCCTTTTACATAGTAGCGACAAGATTGAATCACCATTTTTAGACATTCTTCAGCAGAACTCCTAATCTATCAATGTGTCAGCTCAACAGCAGTTTTCTCTTCACACTAATGTGATCCGGAAGAGTCTGGCTATCACAGATTTTGACAATATTATTTTATCCGAGATTGCATGTATTGCAGAAGTTTGAATAAAATGAATTAAATGACTTACTAGATTTTCCTAAGGATAGGGGAAATGTAAAACATGTCAAGTAAAACATTTTACACTCATTTGTACTGGATAATATTCGTAAGTTAGGTGTTTTGTAAGCCTTCTGCTCTAAGCTCTATAAAATACTTGCGTGATAAATTACAAGTATAAGAGCAACTACGTCCTGCATCTTCTCGTATGTCTTAGATTGCCCTCTATGCTGTTACATAAAGCATTATAAAGAAAAAACATGCCTTCATTCTCTTTAAATCACTCGGGCATTGATAGTACTAAGCCCTTCCTCCAAGTCCTCGTTATGCAAGTCCTTGCTACTGTTAATATCTGTCAGTTCTGCTTGATTACTTAAAAAATGAGGTAACCACAGACCTTTTGTGAAGTTCATTGCATTTCTAGAATTTAAAATGAGTCACTTCAGGTGCTCTGCTCCCCTTCTCAACTATAAACTGAATTATGAACAAACGAGAAGAAAGACCCATTCATTTCAATGCATCACAAGCTGTTTTTTTTGTTTATTTAATTGCTTCTGTAAGCATGTTATTTTATGAGTGTCTGTATACACTTTGTCAGAGTCAAAGCACAGTGGAATACACCAAAATACAGTAATACTTTACATGTTGAAAAATACAGGTGTTTAACTAAGTCCTGGAAAGATACGTAGCATAATAAAAATCCATGACCAATTAACAAAGTTATTAAATAGTAAAAATCCATATGTAGGCACTAAGTAGTAAAACCTGTATGATGCATTATAGGCAGCATTCAAGTGAAACTCATGAGATGTCTGTAAAGAACAGAAAATGATATTATTAAAGCTATGATCTGCATTTCTTCACTTGGGAACTGAAGTTTTCCTGGTCCCTTCATAAAGTCATAAAATGAATGTCAGGCACTGCAAAGAATTAGGTGGGTTGCTTGGTGTTTAATTTTTTCTCTGTCATGCACAGAGATCGTGTGCAAAAGCTCAATTTGCCAGTATCGTGTATCTTCACAAGTAACCTTTCCTTTAGCAAGGCCTCCATTTTAAATACACTGAAACTGGAATATCTCTGAGCTCATAATACTGCTTATATAAAGAAAAAATTCTCCTTCAGTCTAGACGTATGTTACTTATATATTTTCATGTATACAAGTAGTGGCTCAGTGAAGTGCCCCCATAGCAGAAGGGTTTTGCACTCTTAACCAATCTATTAGTTTAGGAATCCTTTTTTTTAAAAAATATTTTTATTGCACTTGGGAATTTG
Organism: Crypturellus undulatus; assembly: GCA_013389825.1. Taxonomy (NCBI): domain Eukaryota; kingdom Metazoa; phylum Chordata; class Aves; order Tinamiformes; family Tinamidae; genus Crypturellus; species Crypturellus undulatus. The sequence goes on along the minus strand of VWPW01004648.1, from coordinate 124,984 downwards.
GGGGACTAGTTTATATATTTATTTCCCTTCTACTAGTACTCATTGAAAAGCTTCAGCTATATTCTGTATTACAGATTTTAGTATGACTCACAAGAAATTTTTAATACCTTTTGCTTGCAGCAGGTTATAGTGTACCTACTATATAATAAAAAATAAGAATAAATAAGAATAAATAATACGTAATAGTGCACCTACTAAACCTTGCACTAGCAAGAGATTAAATATGAAGGAGGACAACGGCTGAGACGGGGTCGTTTGCCACAAGTGCTTGTGCAGTTCTGTGTTCCGTTTTCAAAACTGGATTCATCAGCATGCTAGAAGGTGGAAGCAATTTATGTCTGATAAAAAGTTTTTATCCAGAGAGAATAAATGGGTTAAGTTTAAACTGTGTTTTGAAAATACAGGAGACCTTTGCTGGACAGCTAATAGCTTGATTTGGTAGCCGAAGTAGACGCGAGAAAGTAAATTGGAAAATGCTATTTTTGCACTGTCTAAAATATGTTACTTCAATAATAGGAAAAAATGTATCAGAAATGAAATACTATGGAATTGAGTTAATTTTGTTATAAGATGCTTTTTTTTCCTATTAAGCCCCGATATTTTTTACTGATGTCTGAATTTAGATTATGAGGGGTACTGATGCTGTCAAAGAGCAAGCATGAAATATTCATGTCACAACATCTGATACTTAAGTGGCATATGTGGCTTTCACAATATTTCATAAAAGTGTAACATAAGTTCAGTAATAAAACTTCATGGAAATGCTTGAAATAAACACTGCTGTTATATTTATTTCAATTTTTTTAGCTAGTTACTACCATATGTAGTGAAGTAGAACATATAAGAAGGCCCAGCATGAAGATTGCTTTAAAATATTAATAAAAATTAATATGGAACTCATTCTCAGCTTTTATCTCTTTTGCTCTCTCTTTTAATATCATTTTCCTTCTGTAAGTTCTTTTCCATCTCCCTTCCCTCAGAAATGCTATGTCTCTGCCCCGAAAGGGAGAAATATAACGGCTACAATTAATTTCTGTTTACTGCAGCAAAATGTTTCTCTTTCCGAAATTAAATGTATACATTAATCTGCTAGAGTTTCAGCTATTGGTACGTACACTGTTTCTGGAAAAAAGAAAGGATAGTGATGGTCATTTTAGTGCAACCGATACAGTTACAGTGGCTGTAATCTACCTTTTTTTTCTCTCTCTTTTGGACTGGTAGTCAGATGTACGGAATTGTCAGCTATTTGCTTGTAAATATCTGAAAGCTGATTTGAAAAATATATTTTTAACACAATGAATGTGACATTTTAGTCTGTGCTTCCTTCTGAATTTTCTAAGTAAATGCTAATTAAACTGAGGATAAGAAAAAGCACGTCTTACATAATCAAGCCTTCCATTTTTCTTTTCTCTGCCTCCCCACACTTAGCTTTCATTTTCTTTTGAAAAATAAAAAAAATTCAATCAAAAATTACTACTGCATTCTATTTAATGCACATTTCCATGAGACTGCATAACTAAGACATCTTTTTGTACTGGATAAAACAAAGCAGTAAAAAAATATTAACTCATTGAGTTAGCTTAACTTTAAAACCATAGTAATCATTAAATATAGCGTTACTTACTGTGGTGTACCTGTATACCATGAGGTCTTCTTTATGGAAAATAGGATACTTCTATCTATTCTTTATTCAGAATAAGAAAAAAAAAAACTACCATTTTTTTACTCGCCGTAAAGCTAAGCTGCTGTATAAGGGAGGGAGGTTAAATATTCAGCTTACAGAAGACAAGACATAATTGCTATTGACAAAATATATAGCAAATGAGTTATGTTCAGCTAAAATAATTACAAATTGAATCAATTATAATATTATTAAAATTTTATTCTAAATATGCTAAAATGAAGTCTTACCCATAGGTGGCAGTCAACCTTCACTATAGTAGGGATGTCAAACTTTCAGTTCATGGTATCTTACCTGTGCTGAAATTATTTTGATGGGATGTGCATATGTAGTTTTTCATACGTATATACATGTCTGCATGTTGGAAGAGAGGTAAAGAGGTAAAATTAAGCTTAAAATTAGTTATTAACTTGGAGGATTCTGAATTATTATAGAGCAGCAAAAGAAATACTCATTTTCTGAATAAAAGATCCAGGTATCTTTAAAAACACAAATATTTTTTATCAGTCCCTGCTGATGCCTCTTCTAAAAGGAGTGGTGAAAATACGAAATAAGTATGTGCCTGTACAAATTCAGTAGGAAGACGAGCATCTTGCCAGCCTCAGAGGAAACAACCCCACACCGTGCCCAGTCCCCTGAACTGTGTTTCCATTTCGTAGACCATTATCTGTGAGTTACAGAAGTGCGGCAGTGATGACATTCTGCTCTAGAAATCCCAGCAATAATCTCCCCTAAATATAAAGCAAATACGGAGACGATGCTCAGGGAAGCCTGTCCTTTTGGCCGTGGAGAGCAAACCCGGACGCTGCGATTCCCTTTCTTTTTTGCAGAGCTTCGAAGGACAGCAGTGGCAGCAGTGCTCAGGAGGAGAACACTGCCTATGTGAGCAGAGATCTGCTCAGTTTTGCTCTCAGCTTTTTTAGGGTTTTACATGGTTTATGAGGATTTCCTTTTGCAATATTAGTACACTTAGAAACACTTGGGACCGCACCAAAACTGGACAGGGCAGGAAGAACTAATAAGAACAAGTCGTCTCACTGTAAAACAAACAGAATTTGTGAAACTATGTATGTGACAGGCTAAAACCATAGAGCTTTTGTGAGGACAGAGCTAAAGCTAAAATTCTCAAGTAGGTAAAGTCATCTTTTTACTATTCCATCTATATTGGAATTTTTTTTCAGTTAAAATGAACTACATTTATGTAAAGCTAAACCATCATATGCATTTTGACAGAGGTCATGAACTAGCACAAAATGGAAAGTCTAAAGAATATACAATTATTTGTTGCTACAAGAATACTTCAACATGATGCAAGATTTAAGGACTCAGAATTGACCAGAACGGTGCAATGCTATTAAAACAGAAGACCTAATTCTCCCTATGCAAGAGGAGCAGCTACACACGTACTTGTATAAGCAGAAGCAGCCAGTATGATTTCATAGACAAGTCGGGTATTTCCAAATATATGCAACCACTGCATACCTAATTAGACACTTGCCCATGCACAGCCTCATTTGTTCCCCAACTGTAATAATTATGAGGATTACACTCTACATTAATTTACACTCTTGTGTAAGGCGGTTGAATGCAAGATAGCAGGTGGTGATAAATTCTGGCTGGTGGTGAATGTGTGCATTTGATGTGCGTTTGGAAAATGAAAGCTTCCAGACTCGATTCTGATGCTGACAGAGGATAGAAGCCTGGAGAAGATCTCTTCAGCCATACGTAGGGTCCAACCCGAGCTATTGTAGACAACCGTGTCGTACTATCAAACTTATTTATAGAGGGATCAAACTCCATCTTGGAACTGCTTGTGTCAGAAGGCTGCTCCTTATTTCCATTCCTCTAAGTGGTTAAATATTTCAGCTGACCAGTTAACACTGTCGTGTTCTTGTGACATCTGTGACTCCTTAAATCCCCTCTCTGTCTCCCCATATAAAATCCCTTCCATTCTGTCACCTCTTGGGTTTTCACAGAGAACTGCTAAGACCTGCTCAGTTTCAGTTTTGCAAAAATAGCCACGCCATGCTTGCCGTAAGAGAGGATGTTTTTCTCCAGCCGTTCTTCCAACCCCTCTTAACAGCTTTTCCACTTTTCAGTATTTTTTTAACATGCATGATTCAAAGTGTACACAGTGCTCCAGATAGGGCCGTTTATAGTGTCATGAACACCTTCCTATCCATGCTAGAAATACAGCAATATTTGTAAAGTATTTTTAACATTTTGATTTTTTTTTTTTAGAGCTACATCATATCAGCAGCTCACATTCCTTGAGGACCGACTGAAGCAGTAAACTTATCCTTTTTTTTTTTACGGACCTTGAGAGCAAAAGTTCTTCTTACTCCTTCCTGAGTTAATGACCTTGAACTGTGTATTACACTTGTATTGCCTGACCACAGTCTCAGAAGATTTGCTTTTTATAAAAAGCACCATAGGTTTAATTTAACCTGCAGGTTAAAGTTCCTGTGAATTTTTTGGCAGGTCCAGATTTCTTCAGGGATGTCTACACTTTGCACAGCTGCAGACGTGAGCTGGTACACGCACACAGTACAGTGCTGGACTTTGCAGATGAGCTGTCTAGCTTAGGTCGTGAAACAGGATTGTGTCTAATATTGCATTTCCTGAGGCACCTCACAGTATGTTATTTGAGGTAAGTCTTCAGTAATTCCTACAGTGCTTCATTCTCCATGTCCTTCACTGGCTTCTCTTGACTCTTCTGAGAGCAAGAGCCCAAATTCTGAAGTATTTTCCTAGGATCAGCAGAGGAAGCTGGGCTTAGTGTCACAGAATGCTGCGTCTACTGATCTTGTCGTTTAATCTCCAGTTTATGGGTTATGCCCATGAGCTTGAAGGGAGATCAGGTATATAAGAGTTGTGTGGTACTCATATAATGTGTAAAAATAAAAATTCAGTTATATTGAAGGATTTCACTTGTTTCTGAAAATTATGACTGTTAATTCATCAAGCAAAATTTAATGAGTAAAAACTATTTTTCCTTCTGTTTGTCTTCGCTCCCTTGTAAATTATTGTATTAAATGTATTAAATTTGTACTGTGGAAATTTTATATTTTTTTTTATTTTACTTCTGTGCTTGCAACCCAATTAAGAAGCTTGACCAGGATCTTTTATCTTTACAGTACAAAGGCCATATTTAAGAATATTTCCTTGGTTTGGAGTATGCCATGTTCCAGGATATTGAATAAAACCCACCACATACTTTGAATTTCATCCCTTTCATTATATGATTTTCCAGGCCTCCTTTGTGTTAACATTGCCCCAAACCAAGTTTGAAGCTGTCATCAACTAATCATACACCTTTTTCCTAGGTTAAGTAAGCCCATGAATATAATTAATAAAATCTATTTGCAATTATTCTTTAAGGAAGTCCACTAGTAACATTCCTCTAGCTTGAGAGTTCCTTTTCAAAAAACCTCACAGCCTTTTATTCATAATCAATTCTTAGAGCAATTTCCTACTTAGCTTAACTAATTTTTCAAGTAGCGTCCTAATTAATGTTTTCAAGAAATTCAAGAAATTTCAAGAAATAGATCAGCTCTATTTCCTTGATCTAGAAAAGCAGTTTGGGCTTTAAAAAAAATGTCGGGCTAGTGTGGCACAATCTATTCTTAGGCAAGTTTTGTGGCATTTGAGATCCATTCTCCTATTCCAGTTAAACTGAATTAATTCATGATTCCCCGTGTGTTATTTTTTTCTGTAATTTCTGTAATGTGTTCTAAGAAGAAATCAACAGTAGTGCCATATATCTTCTGCATTTTTAAATTAAAAAAAAAAATCAAATCTAAGAGTAATGAAACAGTAGCACTTGCTCTCTGACCTATATTCAGAAAGTCAGTCAGACACGGTTTCAAGCAGTATTCTATTTAGTAAAGTATTATTTACCTGTAAACATGGTAATATCATTCAAAAGGAGATAAGACTGGTAAAATACGTTGTCTTTTCTTTGAGATATTGCCAAACTTCATTTCATTTATGTCCTTAGATCATCATGTCTACAAAAACTCATTCGAATTCATTCACCAGATAATAAACACTGAAATTGAAACAAAACTTTTTTGTCTTTCCACTTCCATCTAAAGGATTCACAGAAATGGTCACTCACAAGGATGATGGTGAAACATGGATTTTCTTGGCATCTTCAGCATGTATACTGAGAAGTCTGTAGAAACAAGAATCTGTAGATACCCCAATTTACTGCTTCAGGATTTTCACACTTCAGTTACAGTTCAACCAAGAACTGGTCCTAATTCAGAGATTTTACAAAGACTGAGAGAAATTCAGCTTAGCTAAACAACTTGGTTCAGGTTACTGCAAGTATAAAGCTACTTTTATAACACTGAAGTTATGTCTAAATGAAGAAAATAGGAAGGTATGTCCATCCAGCAAGTAAAATAAGTAACAATTAAATGTATCAAAAATCAGCCTGAGAAAGAATTCATGGGCTAACATGATGCCAATTTTTAGGAACCGTTCCAGAGAAAGACCAGACCAGGAAAAGTAGTTCAAGAACAGAATTAGTGCAAAAATGTATAAATGTGACGTGCAGGGAAAGAGGCAGCTTTTGTAAAGGGAAGCCTTGCAAATCTTTCTGTGTGGAGAACATGGAATTGAAAAGACCTTCAACAGCATCTTTCTCCAAATGCTCTCAAAGATGCCAAGCCACCATGGAAGAAGAGGCAGGTTCTCTCATGAGCAAATAACTCAATAAAAAGTAGGACACAACCAACAGGAATATGAGTGATCAGTTTTCACAGTGATTGGAGATAAAATAGTAGAGTCCTCTGGACGCTGTGGTGAGAGTAGTATTATTCAGCATGCTCCAAAATGCTCTGGAAAGGGGGATGAATAAAAGGTGAAGAGTTTTCTGTCAACACAGAGACAGTAGGAAGGAAGAGATCCTGAAGCAGAGTGAGCAGGCAAACAGCAGATGCAGATAATGGTAAAGGGGAAATTTCCCCAAGGGAAATAGTGGGCTCTGATAACAAACTAAAACAACAAGTTGTTTCACATGCTTCAATCCCATCTTTAGGAAGGCAGAGAGGAAAAGAACACAGGACAAATATTAGTCATAACAGTACTGAAAATATAATATATACTGATGAATATGTAGAATAACGTAGTCTGACTATACTTTGACTCTTATTTGTACCTGTTCTCCCTTCTATTATCCTTCTAGATTTAATCTACTAATAATTGTAAAGCAGCACTTGTTACAATGCTGCACCATTAGTTTAGCTGGAGTTTCTCCAACCCATGGGAGCTTACAAGCCAGCATCAACACAGAGCTTCTGAGACAATCACAGCTATTGAACAACATGGCCATGAATAATATTGAAGCTAAAAGGTTTATTATTATTATTATTATTAATTCTTCAAAGAGGTAGTTACAGGGCAGCTTCCCAATAGTTTGAGAAGTTAGTTTCTCAAATAACTGATTTTAAAGCAAGACTTGGTCAACTTCTGAATAGGATTATTTGATCAAGTTGTCTGCCCCAGGACACCTCTTTCTACTTTTGCATTTCTTTCTGTTATACTGTTATACTCTGTATACTTATGATTTCCTTCAGCAACTTCAGCAAATGCCTTCAGCAACTCTTGGCTGGGAAGAGCTTTCTCCCTCTGACTTCCTGAGCATTTCCCTTCCGTGTTGCTCACATACCTGCCCTCAGAAGCAGGGATAGATGGACTTAAAGATCCTTTGCGAGAAATGGAGAGTGCTTGCAGAGCTGGTGTTCTGCCAGCAGGCCTGCCATGTCTACGATGAATGTTAATGTTTTTCACCACTCTAAGGCAGCAGCAAATTTTTTTTGAGCAGGATGATCAATTTTGTTCTCTAGCACCTGGTTGAACATCAGTAAATATGTTATTAAGATGCTTCACAGCGGGCTCCTATGCAGTGAAGGCCAAGATATAGCCAGATACTCATCTTAATCACTCCACTTTTCTAATATATTTGTACACTGCCTAGATGAGGGTCCCAGGTCTGAAGTGGACCATCTGGATCCTAAAAGTAAATTATAATTGATAGTATATTGTGTTTATGGTGTCAAACTGTCATCTAAAAAGAGTGGTGAAACCTTGTAGTACAGGCTTTTCCTAGAACCCTATTAAAAAACCATTGCTTACTTTGAATAACACCCAAGCCGTAAGAAAGGATGCTGCCTTATAGACGATGGGTTGTCTTGAATGTTTATGTTTCACTCCCTGCTTATGGTCCATCAAAAAACAAACAAACAAAAAAAAAACAATACTGAGAGGAGATATATCTTGAAATAACTCTACTGTACTACGATATTTTTGTTATCTGTCTGTTCTGTAAAGGTATGGCTAAACTTCCTTTCCACTCACCAGAAATATGAGACAACACTGAGGCTCTAGACCCACGGTACTCCGTACACTGCAACTACAGAGGAAAGTTGTGCTGACTTTGGGTTGGTGAACTGTCTCATATTTGAACTCTTGCTTTGACTACTCATTTCTCTATTCTTCTGAGTAATCAAACCGCAGGTTTCTAATGCCAACATCTTGATCTTATACCTTCCAGTGAGCTGGAGAAGCGTCTATTGGAGTAAAATTAGATCACCCCAGCATTTATTTTGAAGATGATTCTTTTGCATTTCACACCAAGGAGAACTTTGTTGCATTCTGACCTGCATGGAAACCAATCACGATAATACATGCTACATAAATATCTTCATCCAAATAGTTTTCATTGAAATTCCCATTTCTAGTCAACCTAATTTTACTACTAAATCTTTTTGGTTTCCTTCAATCCCCAGAATTTCTTATCCATTGCTTCTGGAAAAAATAAACATTGCATCAGTTTTCAAAACAAATTTCTAATATTTTGCAAATTCCAAACAGTTTCTGAACTGCAGACCAAGATAAACTGACTCGTATAACATCAAAATAGACTGTACTAAGATGTCCATTTATCAGAAAAGCTTGAAGTTACATAAAATTGATTATTTTTCAGTAAATCATTGTTATAAGGTAGGAAGCAAATTCTTCATTAATTAGTTAGTACAGTCTTTGGGCATTCATTTTTATGTATAGATTCTTTTCTAAGGGAACAGCAGAATGTGAAATCCTTATTAGCGTAGTAACAGCTCTTGGCAGGAAAAGGTATCAGTTAAGCAACTGAAATCAGTGTGAGTTCATAAAGGAAACACAACACAAGGCAAGCCTGCTTGAGCAGCACCTACCCCAAAAGGCACATCTCCTGTATGAAAAACCCCAATTAAATTGTGTGAAAGTAAAACCTCAAGAACTCAGGAATAACAGTGGTGCCCAATGGCACACGGTCATTTTTCTTCCAGAGGGCTCTTGGAGAAGGACACAGGAAAGAGGAAAGGACCAGACTCGTGTCTCCTGCGTCTTGATCCATGATCCATGAGAGGGGATGGTTGTGTGATCTTCTATCTAGGTGAAAGTGGATGCATGTAACTTTACTGAACTTAAAATTAAGGCTCAATGTGATCTGAAAAAAAGAAAATACTCCCCAAATTCCCTTTCTGTCAGTAAACAGAGTAAAATTTGCACTGCAAATGGCAAAATCCATCCAAAGGTCACTAATAAAAGATGGAACCGTTAAACCCCCGCGCGCGAGCTGTCCGATCGTGACCGACCGTTCGAAGGATTCCCTCTCTAACTTCGAACATAGACGTAAAAGGAGAGAATGGAAAAATATATTTCCTGGATGTGCAGCAATGCTGTCCTCAGAAACTGCATTACCTGCTATTGCATTTTGTTTGTGCTTGAGCTATACCTTTTCTAGGGTGAGAAATATTTTTCAAGATTGCCTCATGATCATAAAATTTTTTAAAGGTATAATTTTCAGCTCTTCCACTGACTGCCTTTTGGGCAAGTCACTTTCCCATGGGCTCACTTTCCCATGATTTATTTGTCTGTGTCATAAGGATAACTGTATTTGCCTGCTATCATAAAATGCTGGAGGGTCCTGCAATTAATATGGTTGCAGATTGCTGTTTATCTTGATGGGGAATAGTATCCTCAGATACAAATATATTAATTTCCCTCCTGGAGCAGAAGGTTCTCAGGAAATAAAAGCCCATTCCTAATCAGACGGGGAAATGAGGGCAGCATGGCATATCTAAAATGTGAGACAAAATATTTGCAATTTTAATATAAGACGGACAAGTAAGTGTGTTGGTTTTTTTTGAGGAAAAAGAAGTATTAAAAATGGCAATATTATTTCACTCAGGTTATATTAAATCCTATTTCTAATGGGAAAAAATCAAGCTTATTCCTGGCTGTTTTAAGATGTACTGCCTGCTAGAACATCTGTACAATTTTTAGAGTGATCTTTATGTTAATGACTCCACTAAGCAATATTCTGAAATGGATGTTTTACAGTGTTGGCTTGCTCAAGACGCAGTATTGTCCGGCACACATTACTATACCGGAGAAGGAAGTAAAGACAACACTTTCTTGTCACATTAACAGATATTCACTTGCCCTTTGACTAAATGAAGGGCTATCTTGGTAAAAATAACAAGTGGTTTATGAAGCCACCGCTCACTACCCATCCCCGTGGGTTTTAATACACCTGTAGATTTTGCTAATTAATAGCAGCACTGACAATATTATAAAGGAATAGCCCTATATTCAACAAGATTTTAGTTAGTCCTATTGAATACAAATACACAGGATTTAAGATGAGGCCAAGACCACTTAGAGGCAGGATTCAACTACTGGAGTTTGCTCAAAGACTATACAGTTAAAACTATCTTATTTCCAATGACCTTTTGACACAAAAGTCGAGGATGCAGTCAGGAACCAGACTGAGCCTGTAATCTTTACCCTCATTCAAACCTACGATCTTTCTGGATTGCCAAAACCAACACACTTGTTAACTGCTTTTTAGACGGACACCGTAGCAGTAAAAAATTACCTCTTGGACTAATTGGTGTGTTGTAAATTTTGTCAGATACACTCTTGGGTTTTAGCAATATTTCTCCTTTTACTGTTACTTACATTTTTAGGTATACACTCAGGACCATAGCTACTACTAAAAACAGTTAGTGCATCTGTTGACCAAAAAAATTGGATTTACCTTATCTGACTTTAAACATCTGCAGTGAGTAGCTGTTCTTGTCTGAAATCTTCTTGCACTTCAGGGGGTCTAATTGTGTGTGTGTTTATGTGTATTTTTACACACACACATAAACATATATTGTATATTAGTCACCTTTACACTGTAAAATATCGCACTCTAAACTAGTGATCTAAAATAGGTCAGCTGGGTTGTCCTCCAGAGTGTTTGTGTTCTCCATTGGCTGAAGGAAGGCTTGATCCAAGTGCCTAAGGTTTGGATGTGATTCATCCCAGGAAGGTTTTTCCATTTAATGGCTAAATTCCATCTCACGTGCCCCCATTCCTTCTTGCTAGAGCTACCTGAATGCAGATGTCTGAGCTTAATTAAAGACAAGCTTTGGTCCATTACGTCAATCTGTTAATGGACTCTACTCTTTTTCTATATTTTATGCTGAAAACCTGCGGCATGGGGACATAGGCAAATATTTCTTACTCGGTATATTTGCCTTCTGATCAGAGATACAAGAAGCATTTCACTGGATGTAGAACATTTTTTTTTCATTTCCTAGGATTTATTTTGCATCTAGCACAAGTATTTGTTTTGCTGAGTTCTCAAAACTTCTGAAAAAATAAAGACATACTGCCCAATAAATTTCTTTCTAGAAAACAAGCAAACAAACCAAGGCCAGTTTACACAAGCAGGGCTTGTAACCTGCACTGCTGTAGGTAACTCTCTACGAATGAAAGGTAATGGCAAAATTTCCACTGACCATGATTTTTCCTGAAAAGGACATCTGCTTTCTATGTACATATTAGGAGCACCCACAGGAAGAGACAAAGTTTATCTCCTGGCAACACATACGCTAAACACCTTTTTTTTTAAAAAAAAAAAAAAAGATGTGTTTTAGACATACATATTTTAAAGTTGTTGTATAAGTTGGACAGAAACAACAAAGAACATTTATTTTCTCCCATACTCACATACAACAGCCCTTACTTTATATGCAGGAAACCAGAGTCAGCCTGAAAGAAAGAAGAAGAGCAAGAGGGCGGCAAGGAGCATTAACTACAAATGAACAGGACAGTCCTTTGGAGCATAATCGTCTCCTTTCAAATCTGGTGCCCGTATTAAAATTTCTCCCAACAGCACGTGCGTGACTGATACTTACTCAGCTGATAGCCCAAACCAAGAGTGACCCTGGCACCAACACAGAGGCAATATTTACAAAAGGATGAACTATTTTCGAACAATGTCTCCAATGTGCTGCGCACAAACAAGCTTTTCTTCGACATCAAGCATGCATGTCGTCTTGTTCCAGCCATTCTGCTCATGCACAAACGTATTCATTGCGGACAATGCAAGGAAAATGTCATTCTCTATTTATACCCCGGCTCGCCTTTGTCCCCGTTACAGTATCTCCGAGCAGTGATGCAGAGCAGAGTCTTGCTTTAAACTCATGCTTTTTAGCTCTTCTGTCAAAGCTCTGGCAGTGCAGAGCAGCAGAGTTAAAAGGCTGTCCATAGCAAGATTTTTTTCTCTTTTTTCCCTTTCTTTTTGGAGATGCTGAGCTTGGTCCCACTCCCGCTGCCACTTCGCAGCAGAGAAGACCTTAGTCTTGCCTCTTGCTCCATCACTCAAAGGATACAAAGGTCTTGGTGGCGGAGGATGTGGTGGCAGCAGCACTTGGAGCTGCCTAAGTGGATGCACCTGGCACAGGGGCATGAATAGGCTGTGCCTAAGGCAGTTCTCCCCCGGCACTGCCCGAGACCGTCCGCTTCGTGAACAGCCTTGCTGGGATAGAGCTGCTTTTTTGTTGACTTGGACAAGTTCCCCACTCTGGGCAAAGCGGAATAATGGAGGACTTTGAAAGAGGAGCCCTTGCAGGGAAAATAATTAATTTAGCTGTGGAAGGAGCAGGCAGAAAGGTTTAATGACACTTGAAAACAAAAAAGACAATCCCCCAAATCCTGTGATGAAATTAAAGTTTGGGTGCACGCTCACACTCTAATTTCTCCATGAAACAACTAATGTGTCCTGAGTTGTTGCTGACAGGGCTGGCCGCCTTTTTTGGATAGGAATTAAGAACATCATTTTAAGTGACATTGTAGGAAAACACTATTTTTCCTGTCAAATATCATGAGTGTTTTCTCCCAGGTGGCCTTTTTTTTTGCTCTCAAGTACAACATTCAGTTGTTATAAGCCTCAGTTTGTTGATAAATTGATAAGCATCATTTTAGTGCATTTAACTACATCTTTAAAAATCAATTGGTAAAACTCCCTACATCTACATTAAAATCACTTTAAATTCGAAGATCATCCCTCATCAGATAATGCCTTTAATAAATAGACTTCTGCAATCTTTCCAACTATGTGTATACAAAGAAAATATTCATACATGCCTCAGATGCAACAGTGAAATGAATATAATACACTCCACGTGTTCTATGAAACAGAAAACCTCACATTTTTCAATAAAGAAAATGTGACTCTTTTTCAGGACGAGGCTTCGGTGGCCCATACACTCACTGGAATGGATCTCCCAGCATCTTTACACACAAGGTTCCTATCCAATCCACTGTCAAGCTTCAAGACACTCACTGATGCTTACAGACCTTGCCAAAAAATCAGACTTTTTTTTCCCAAGAAGAAATGTCTCAGTCAAGTTGAAGCAATTTTGTTCTCTGAAATAGAAGTGTATTTGAGACCAAATAAATATTACTAAATAAAATTCCCTTTTTCAAAAATTCTACCCAAATGAATTTTTAGATGAAGCTTATATATGACTGAACAAATGAACTCTACTGTAATTTATGTTTCTAATAATGCATTTTTCTCATGTGCTTTAGCACATAAAAGATTAGATACCTTTAAAATGAGAGCAGTCAAACTTTTAGCACAGCATGAGATAAAGATAAGGAGTATTCAGTCGCTGAAAACATCTTTCCTTCATCACTATCTTTATCGTCCTGAGAGAATTTAAAAATTTCAATTGAGCAATTCTTAACTACTGTACAAAAATAACTTCTATGAGCTGGAAAACATTTTAAAATCCTTCAACTGCAGGGTGTAGAGATAAACTGCCCTGTGAGGAGATGCCTTATCATTCCCATGTATGGAGGGCTGACAAAAGTTTGTAATTCTGACACTTCTGACAGATTATTGAAAACCCTAGAAGACTGAGAGCTGTGTGTATAAGCCTCAAGATTAAATGATCATCTATTATGAATGTAGTAATAGTATGCAATATACATGATTTCAACAGTTAGCTGGAAGCCATCATTCATTCACATTTTTCATTAGTTTTTAGAGAGTAACATCTCCCAAAGTTAGCATTAGCATCTCCAGATAAGGATACTTTTGAAAGCCAGATAATTTCGTTGTCATATAGTTTATTGTTTTTCAACTATTACTTACATTGTTTCATTGTCATGTTGAAAATAATCAGGCAAACAACTCATTAGTCTCCTTTCAGATGTAAAATAATGAAAAACCACTGGAAATGTTTTGGTTTGATTCAAGGCCTTGGTGAACAGAGGGAAAAATATGATCTTTTCAGCAAAGTTTCAAAACTGTTTTCTCAGTTTACAGGAAACTTCATTATGCTGCTGCCAATACTGAAGACCTGTTCTGCCAAGATGTATAATTTTATCTAAGGGCAAGCCATGGAAAATACTACTTAGCAAATTATCTTACTCAGATGCTGTATAATGAATGACTGTAGCTAATGACATTGTACGCTTCCATCGTTTTTGTAGCAACTGATGTTATTGGTTTTTTTTTTGTAATTTCATAGTTCTTAGCAATAGAAAAGTTTACTTCTCTGTTGGAAGTTACGCTAGGATTATTTTCAAAATCGACTTCATTTGTCTGCTCTTGCATCTGACAGCCCACCATAAGCAATTGCGAAACATCTTCTGCACAGCTACATTAAGCCTTATGGCAATTATAGCTGTCTTGTCAAATCCCTTCAAAACCATTTCTCCCCTGATTCCAGAAGGCTAAAGCTCTTTCTATTTCGGCTGTATGTCCTGCCCCACGGAAGACAGATTACCACTGTAGCCATGGTCACAATGCAGCCACGGAGGTAATTCCATCTATTAAAATTACACAGGCTCAGGGTCAGATTAGAGTCACTCTGCTTCATCTATTGGGCCAATAAAGCTCCAGGTCATGGGCTAGGGATGCAGACAATATTGAGCCTATGACAGATCTATATGATATGACCATTTTTAGATACCAAATTTTGAGTATCTGAGATCCTAAGTATAGTTTTTTTAGACTGACTAGCTCACATTTAAAATTTATCCTTTTACACTTTGGTGATGGTTCAGTTTGCAGAGGAATTTAGGATCTGCTGGATTTAAAAGTACCATATAGATGTATACACATCTCACATATCTTCTCGTGTGAGATGAAGCACACTTTATCTCCAGAAAAGCCCTGAAATGACAAGAGTTTGGGAAATCAGTTCAAGTCTGGTCACTCAGAAGTCCTGCTGGAAGAGTGAATCCTTAGTATTTTTCTTAGGAATTGCGAGATTTTTGATTTGCTCTGGACAGATTCTGTAATCTAACATTTCTTTAACTGGTTATAAGTGTCAAACCAGAGGCCTAGCTAAAGTATTTCTGTAGCTGCTGCCTCCCACTTGGAGCCCCCTCTATTTTTTCCTGTTTCCAGCCTGCAGCTCAGACTTAGGCCAAGGCAAATGAGGGTTTAGGTTTTTGAACCCTGTGATCTCTTTCTGTTCTCTGATGGCACCTCAATTCCCTAGTTCCCGGTGCAAACACTTCATGCCATCCCCACGGTGCATCTGGTGGTATCTCGATACACAGGCGTGTGCGGGCTCAATACACAGATGCACTGAGTTTGGTGCACTTGCTGCAAACTTTGAGCAAGAGCTGATGGCCAAACATGGCTTAAAACATGACTGAAAATGGTAAAGGGAAAGCACTGAAGTTGGAGGCACCTGCTTCCCCTTCTCTCAGGCGTGAGACACAAGCTGTGCCCCAAAGCCTATGCTCTTCATGGCACTCTTGGCTAATAAATAAATGCATTTTATAAACTGATCTTTGCTGAAGCGAATGCAAATCTCACAGTTGTCCATTATTTGTGTTCCCATGATAAACCAGTTGTCTGGGTTATGCACTATGGGCTGTGCTTTGAGCTGATGAATAACTATGTTATAAAAGCTGGAAATGAGGAGAAACAGGATACGTTGGCACTTGGACAGGTGAAACGGTTAATGCTGTGGATAGTGTGGAAAGCTGTGCAATGGCTGCTTGTACTGAAACACTGACGTGTGAACATTTGTTATTTATTTCATAATTCAGCTACTACTTTATATTCCAAAATTATCAGATTACCCCAGACAACTGGGATGATTTTGCCAGAAAAAAAGAGCAAAAATAAAACCCTGCTCTCTCAACAGCAAGAGTTTGCCTCTGCTGAAGAACGCTGCATCACTGGATTCTCCCTTCATAAACTGAAGGATTTTAGTTTTCATTTCTTTTTTTTTTAATGTGAAGCTTTTAAATCTAGCTTGAATAAGTAGCTAAAAAAGAGAATAAATGATGAACCTGTTGCTAGAAGAGAGAATAAAATGCTGGTGCAAATTTTGGCAGACGATTGCTTTCAGCAATTTGGCTACCATCATCAGTGTTACTTTCTAATATCTGTTGAATGGAGTAAACGGGCCTAACTTGCTTTCACCAACCTTGGAATATCCTAATATCTAAAAGAGAGTCGAGATTCGTTTTGCCAGGCAGCAGAGCGGGTTACTCTTTCTGCAGAGCAGGAAAATATACTGCTGATTTCAATGACGTCCTGGGAAATCAAGACTGTTCTCTGTAACTGTGACCCTTCAGTGAAATGTAGCTTTTAGGTAGTCAAGGACTTTACACCTAGGCTGTGTGTTCTTGATTCATTTCCCTCTGCAAAAGTTTGTATAGGACGACTTTTACTTCAATTCTTAGAAAGTGGCATTAAAGTAGGTGGCAAAACTACTTCCACCCTCTCTATATCAGCAAATTTACATAAAGTTAAGTTAGAACACATGGTTTTAATTTAGCCTTTAGTGGTTTTATTTGACAGAAAGAAAAACTGTTGGACGCTAACCTTGAATTAGAACCTGACCTCCGAATTAGTCAGCCTTTTTCTTGTAAAAGCGTTTTGTTGAGTATAAACATGAACCATCTATTTACATAACGTTGGTGACAGCCAAATGATTTCTTATGAGCATTAATGCTAGAAATCCCAAATGTGCCCTCATTGCTAAAGAATGGTTTATAACCCTTGAGAATAGTTTCGCTCAGAAATAGCTACAAGCAGAAAAGGCTGATGATTTTCCCACATTTTTTAGGATTTCTATATCATTTCACTAAAAAGACCTACTGAAATTGCCGTATAATAACTATAAATGAAAAAATAAATGAAATGCATGTCATTTTCTCATGTGTATATGAAAGCACACATATCCCTGTGCTTGTGGTGTTGCCTGCTCTCCTACCTACTACTTTATGCACTGTACTGTGGGATACCCTGTGGAATTGTAAGGAGAAGCCTCCTTGGCCTGCTGGAGTCCAGGTGATGCCAAAATAATGATGCCGCCTTTCTAGGAAACATCTACTGGTAGCAACCCCAGCATGCGCTGAAGGAGCCCATGACACTGCTGTACACCAAAGTTTATCCATGTCTCCTGTTTCCTGGTCCACCTGCTTCTTCAGAAGCTGAGACCTTCCAGAGCCCAGGGAGGTCTCCAAAGGGTCTGTTCTCCAGCTCTGGTTTTGCTACTAGAGCGACGAGAAGCAGGCAGGAAAGCAGAGCAGTTGGGCCCCACAGACGTGCGGTGTGTTCGACCCACTCAGGCAAGCGCCGCGTCCCATGTCTTAAATGTTTTCAGCTTTGTTCTTGCACCCCAGGAAAACGAAAGCTGTTGAGTGCTAGCAAGTGTTTGAAACTCTTGGGTTTCCTTGACTGTTTGCTTTGTTATTTTTAAGTATAAAATTAAATCAATGGATATGATAAGTATGATGAAAAGCAAACCTGAAAAGGCTGCAAAGAACTTGCATGGAAAATGCTGTAGGCCACAGACAGAAGCATATAACAACTTTCAAGAGGCAAAGATGACTTTTTGAGCTTTGATTCATTTTGCTTTATTTTAACGCCTTTAAAAAGAAAGAAGGTGGTTTTGGTAAGCTATAACGTTTTTGTTTTATTGTTGAATAAGCAAGAGAACATTGCTTTTTCTTCTGAAACTGTAGTTTCAGAAGGTAATTTTATTGTTACTGTAATAAGAGTATATGCCGTAGCATAGCACTTTTACCTTGCACACATTTATTGGCGTGTTAGGCCATAATATGCCATAATCAGTCTCTAAATTAAGATGGTATTTTTCATGCTTTTAGCAGCAGCATTAACGCACTCCGCTCTTTGCTGTGTGTTGTTATTAGCTCGCCCAGGATCGAATTCCAGCCTCAGGCCCTGGTTGTGTGGTGGAGCTGATGGCAGCCTTCAGTCTTTGCCTGCCTGTATTTGCCCTGCCTAATTCGCATTAGGAAGCACAAAGACTCTGCTGAACAGATGGGAAGTGAGTCATAACTGTAGCTATCCTCAGATTATGCCTTATGACTTGTCCCCATCCTAGGATAAAGTGTTTTCCGTTTGACTTGAAGGATAACATGAGTTTTGGGCTGGGTAATCAGTCTGAGCACTTGTTCCCCATCAGGTTGGAATAGCAAAGTGTATGAAGAATCTTAGATAACCAGTAGTGGATCCCTTACCACTGACCCGCACTGGTTACACCAACACTGTCTCACACAGTGGCTAACACTGTCACCGGGACTGTTATCAAGACGCTGGTGCTAGGAAGCCTTTGGGAGGCAGGCTCCAGAGTGCAGGGATAGTGTTCCTTTAGTCTTAAACTTTGCCAAGCATTTGATCCCACACTCGTTTGAGGCAGCGTCACACCATTCTCAGTGGCTTGACACAAATACCGCTTAGCACTCATCTCCACTAAAATAAGGCAAAAATCGTCTCCTCCGTCAGAGGAGAAAATTGCTGAATGCCAGCTGAGGATGTGATCCATCCTTTCTATCATGACGAATGGCCCAAGACACCAGCAATGTCCATAGAACACCTCACTCATACCTAGGGAGGGGAACATCAGCTCCTGTGATGAATTTTCCACCCACTTCAGCAAGGCTGGGGCTGGCCACATTGCCATTTCTCAGTCTCTTTTCTTCACTGGTCTTCACTGGCTAGCACAAAGATACACTGCAAATACAACCACTGACTGAGTGGGACTGAGTTGTATGGGATTGAGTGGTCCCATATATTCACTATGTTCCTTTATATTTCCTTTTACTAATACTAAAATATGACAGCAATATCATTTCACAAATGGAAACAGCAATATTTTCCATTTCATTTCAGGCTGACTTTTTGGTAGCACTTGGAGGTAAAAGCCCCTTTTCCTTCTAAGGCAGGAGAATATTTCTGATACTTGCCTTGGGAAGTTCGCTGGGAGCACTCAGGAATACCTATTTCTGGGCATAGAGACTTATGACAAGGCAAAGAGTATTCCCGCATAGTTCACTTCGGCAGGCAGGTCTTGAAGCACACAACCATGTCTGCTGATTCCACCTTCTTATGCTAAAAGAGCTGCTTCTTCAAAGAAAAAAAAAGAATTGAATGGATTTTTTAACTTAGTTACAACACAGGGCTCCTGGTTGGGGGGAAAGAAAGTGTTTGGCCTTTGCTTGGCCTATGAAGACTATTTCTGTAAGCCATTTGCTTACCCAAAGCTTCAGGATGAATTGGAGATTGCAGACAGATGGGGTGAGCCGGAGCCTTTGCTACCACATCCCCTTTCCGTAGCTTTGGTGGGCAAACCAAAGCCAGCCCCGTCCTGGGCTCGCAGCAGAGCTGCTTTGCTGACCCGCGGGTGTCCGATGCTCCTCCTGCCTGCAGACCCTCCAAGCGCTTCCCACAGGATGAGCAACACTCACGGTGACTTATTAAGTCATTGATAGTGACTTATTTAGGCTCTTATTGTCTCTAGATACCTCCGACTGGGTCCTTCTTGGCATAGTTTAAAAAATACACTGCTTGCCAAAGGGTTTTTTTTTTTTTTTTTGGTCCTTACTGCCTTCCTGTTGCTAGGTGGAAATTTTTCAGCCTTTCAGATGCAAAGTGACTAATGGGCTACGTTTCGTAATACATCAGCAAGTACAGTAGGTGCTATTATCATATTTGAATGCCCTTTAAATATTACCAAGTTGCACTTGGAGTGGGGGTAGTATGCAAAGTAGGCATAATAAAGCAAGCAGAAGGAATTCTTTGTTCTTTGGTAATCACATTTTAGAAGGTTAACAAGGTTTATTGCAAAGGGAGATGTGGTTAAAAAAAATCTTTGCTTTTTTTTTTCCTTAACAGTGGTTTGCAGGAGATGAGTAAACAGCGTAGGTCCAACCAGCAGGTCCAGCCAACAGGAAGTATTAGGTGTAGGGACTGACGTGGAATTTAGATGCTCTAAGCCTCATCCCGCTCCGATAGCGATCTCCTTCTCGTGTTCGCAGGGTGGGAGCGCGATCACTCCCATCCCTTCTGGGTAGCTGTTGATTTTTAACTTCCTGCTGCTGCCTCCTCCAGTTCTGTATTAATAGGCAGGATAAAACATCGAGCCATAGGGAAGCGAACGCGTGGAGAAGAAGCCAAAAAGGAGCAGGAAGACAGAAGGAGCAGGGGAAAGCAGTAAATAGGGGACAGGAAGGTTTGAAAAGAGATCTTTGGGGGCAAGCTGATAAAGCAATGCCATTTGCTTTGCACTGGTGCCCGTAGGCACCTGCGTGGCTGGCAGCGGTGAGGACGTGCAGACCTTTCCTTGCGGAGCCGAGCTATGAGCTCTGTGTGCAGCTGGGTTCACGCGGACACTGAGCAACAGTTTGATACAACCTCCAGAGTGCATCATTGAAATCCGTGTGATTTAAATGACAGCAATGATGTCATTTAAATCAATAAAAGTAATTGTCATTTTTTGTCCTTTAAGCTGCTAACAAGCTACTAACAAGGGTTAGTGCTGCTGAGAGCCACTCTTG
The DNA here is from genome assembly GCA_013389825.1 of Crypturellus undulatus. NCBI lineage: Eukaryota > Metazoa > Chordata > Aves > Tinamiformes > Tinamidae > Crypturellus > Crypturellus undulatus. The sequence continues at coordinate 104,133 of VWPW01004648.1, read as the reverse complement.
GCCACTAGGTATTTAAGCCTCTTATGGATAGGGTAGTGATGGTTCTTGAAAGCCAGAAGTTATGGTACTAGGAGAAACGGGCTTCAAATTTCATCTTCAGTTTAACAAAATGGCCCAACCGTTTCCACTGGTGCTGGTTAATGGAGTCAGAAACGAGTGAGATTTGCATTCATGCTGGCTGCGCTCCAGACTGCGTGTGAGGTATGGCAGGGTTCCCTAAACCGCCTCAAAAGACAGCCCAAGATTAGCGCCCAAGAGGCCACGCAGGACCCGTGCTGCCATGGCTCACCCCTTTCCATCTCCTCAAACACCCCATCGATTGATAAGGTCAACACACACGTGAGAAATCTCTAAGGAAGGTTTGTCTGAAAAAGGGCGCTTAAAAAAACAGACAGTTTAAGTTCAATGCAGCGCAATTTGGGGGGTAAAAAAGACCTAGAGGTTTTGTTAGTAGCTGCTAAAGAATAAGCTCAGAATAAGCTTTGGAAGCCGGCACAGAATAAAGTTCACCTATGGAAGTTACCTCGCTGGCTCTGCTATACCCTCTTACACAATATTTGCAAGTGATTTGGCAAAGCGCTTTGTGTTCTAGGGAGGTGTATATTTTTATTGGCATCTTTCAGTATGTTTTGTTTTCTTTAGTAAAGCATTTTAGCTCTAATGTAAGAGAACTTGTGAAAATTGGCTATATTTGTGAGCTTAATTTACAGTGTAGGGACTAGATCACAAGATTGCTCTCAAGCCTTTATTCAGTTTTGTTAAATAGATTCCCTTTTTAATAATTCCCTACTTTGGGGGTTGAAGGTAACAGATTTATTTATTCCAACAGACGATAGTGAAGAGATAAATGAACTCTGACCCAAGTTTTGATAAAAATTGTGATTCTGTCTGGCAGAATTCTAGACTCAAATAAGAATATAAAGAATACAATAAAAATTGCAGAGTGAGAAAACTTGATTTTGATATCATGGACACATTTGGTTGGAAGGGGCCTCCGAAGGTCGGATGGTCCAGCCACTTGCTCGGAGCAGGACCAGCTTCTGCATTAGTTCAGACTGCTCAGGGCCTTCTTCAGCTGAGTCTTAAATAGCTCCAAAGATGGAAATTTTGTTTTTATGCATTCTATTATTCAGATAACTTGCAGAGAAACAGTTCACCCTTGATGTTTAAAATAGAGACTGCCTGACGACATAGGAATCTTGTTCTCAATGGCCAAGTTTTGTTTTTCCTTCAAACTCCCTTGATACATCTGAACAGCAAGGGAAACACTTAAACCAATGTAGAAATAAAAGCACAAGAAAAGTGAAATCCCCTAATTATTGCTAATAGATAAAAATGAAGTCTGATGACACTCTTAGCTGGGGAAAATACATTTCTAGGTATGAATGAGGATATATGAAAATATTTTACACCAGCTACTTCTGTAAAAAAACAAACAACACCAGCAACAAAAACAAAAAAAAAAAGCCAAAGAAAACTTCTTAAAATATGTTAAACATAAGGGGTGCCTTTGCAGCTATTTAATTTTTGACCTTAAGCATCCTTGGCAGAACGGACTGCTTATCCGTGGGCTCATCCTGACTCAAGATCTGTGTCAGGAAGGTGGGAACCAGAGCGAGGAAGGTTTCTTTTCCCCATGGCCAGTCTCAAATGGGCAGGTGCAAAGCACTGGGTTCATATGTGTGGGGGAGAGTGGAGATTTCCCAAAGGGGCCCGTGAGAGCTGAGTACCCGGCTTAATCTCCACTGTGGATGCCTTAATGGAGTGACACTTAATAGACACGGGGCGGATTCAAGGTCAGCAGCAGAAGTGGGAATTTCAAGTGAAATAGATAGGCTCTTCGCCTCCCGAGAAGAGCCCTGGAAAAATCCCTGGGTGGTTGGTATGGGCTGAGTCATGTGTCATTGCAAGAGCAAAGGCTTCTCGTGATAGGTTTGGGGTGGTTTTTGGCTTTTTTGTTTGTTTCTTTTTTTTTTTTTTTGCAGTAGTCTCTGGAACTAAGGGAAGTGATTCTTTGGGATTGAGAAATGTCATTGCAATTTGAAAATTGCATTTTCAAAAAGTAAAAATTTAGGGAGAGGGATATCGAATGAGGCAATTATTTTCAATGGGATGGTCTCGGCACATGTGTGTCTTGTATCATAATCTTAAAGTTCTTGTTTTTACGTCCTTCCATCCAATTTTTCACATCCTTTCCTTCCCATTGTTGACTGTTGCAGCTCTCATCTTTTCTGCTGCAGGAAATGTAAAGTAAATTATGTAAGGGAGGGTCTGTGTTTTTCTCTGTACAAGGCGTCTTGCTGGTACATGTTTAGAAGAAAAAATAAAAACAAAATGTTTCAACTGTCCAGGTATTCCATCACATTTACATTTATAATATTGCCCCCTCCCTCCAAAAAAACCAACAAACCAGAAAAACATATAACTTGCATTTGACCCCTGGGAAAGCAAACAGTCTGAAACCACCTTCCCCAACAACAGCATTTCAGTACAAGACAACTCTTCCAAACCTGCGCTGTGCAAAGCTGAAGAGAATAGGTAGGTCTTCAACCAGAGGGCAGCCTGCAACATTAGGAAGGAGAGCAACAAGCTCCAGGAGCAAGGGTAGCCCCTGTAAGAGGTAAGGCTCAAAGCTCAGCCAAATCCATGGTTGCTCCGAGTTGTCTTGGCTCCGCTAGTTTTGCTGGAGAATGGCAGTTTTTGCAAACAGGAGCACTGGTCTCCAGCACTCCCACTTGAGGACTGCGAGCAGAAATGCGCGTGCAGACAGTGGAGCCCGTCGGTCCGCAGAGCTCGGCACGCACGGCCTGCGGTGCAGCCAGCAGGTCCCCTGTGGTCACAAGGGCTATGTCTGAAGGCAGGAGCAACCGGACAGACGTTGTGTGTGTGTGTGTGTGCATGTTGCATAATTCCCAATCCAGATTTAATCCCGGTTCTTGGAGGGCCGCCCACTCCCGTGTGCTTGGCAGAGCGGGGCACAGCCGCGAGCAGCCCCGAGCGGCCGTGCAGCCTGGCACCGTCGGGCTCCCAGGCTTGGGGCGCTGCACCTGCACAGAGGCACCAACCACCGAGCGGGCAACTCAGAGGGATCTGGTTTATTCCACCAGCTCCGAAGGCAGCTGGTGTTTGCTTGGGTGAAAGCAAAGCAAGGGAGAGCTTTTGGCTTGTATGCTGGTTTGCCCAGGACTTTATCCTGCACAGTGCTTTGCACTGAAGCCCCTTGTCTCAACTGTTCACCTCAACTACCCACACTCCCCAGATCAGTCATTTCTGGCAGCATTTTGCTCCACTGACAATTTGGCAAATAACTGGGAGCTTAGCTCAGCCACACCTCACAGTGATGGCAGGGGGACCCGTGTATTCCTAGTGCACAACTGCTAAGGTGGGTTCGCCCCTCAGCACCACCTCGCAGCCCAGGGTCTCTTTGGAGTTGGTGCAACACACTTGCGTCGTTACCACTGATTTCTGCTTGTCGTTGCGTTTGGATTTCTCTTGCTTGGGCAATCTGTACGGCCCAGAAACCTAAGCATAAAAGGAGTATCTTCCCACTATGAGCAAACGGCATTGGAATAACCAGTTTAATTATTTGTATTTGACCAGTGTCTTCAACCCAAAATGCTTATCGCTCTGCTGCCTGGGTCCCTGCCAGGATACCCCTGGTCTGCTCCAGGTTTCTCTTGCAAGAGGAACGGGAACCTTCCTGATGGTTCTTCCAAGCACATAGGTGTCTATGGATCTGAGTCAATCTTTAAGACCCTTAGATTTTCACTTGTGTGTTTTTGCACAGGCAGCCAGCTCTTCTCCTTCCCATCCATTCCTCTCATGCTTCTCCTTCCTCTCTCTGCACTCTTATTCTGAAAGCCACCAGAGATGGAGTTGATGTTCGGTCTAACTAAAGAAATGCTGAAAATACCCACCCGATCCTTCTGGAAAGAGGTCGTCTCCGCAGCCTGGTTCTCACAGCCCTAAGCACTTTTGCTCTACTTGCGAGGCAGAATACCTGGGTGGCAAATCCAGGCTGGAAACCACTCATTGGCAGCTGGCTGGGTCTTATCTAATAGCACCCAGCACCAACCCCTCGCAGGCCGTCTCCGAAAAGCTCATCACTACGGCTTGCAGACCGAGGTTGCTTCATGCCTGACGAGCCTGGAGCGTGGCCAGAGGGTCTGGTGCTGTTCATACCTGCCTGTTTAGGCGTAAGCCAGGGCGCTCCTGCAAACTCACTTTTCCACTACATGTGCAGGAAAAAAAACATCTCTGCTGCTAATTGCTAGGCAGAGCAATCTGTAGGTCATGGCTCTGGCTATGAATCTTACAGACAGGTAGTTGTTTTCATTCATTCTTTTAAGTTGCTCTTCCAAGCTATAAGGAAAAATAGTGAAAGGAATTTAGCTGCAGGTGGCTGCACCCGCTCCTCCTCGTGCATCACTGCTGGAGCTGAGCTCCCGACTTTGCAGCACAGCTCGAGCTTCACTGCAGCACCAGGTGCTGGTGGAACAACCCTTTGGCAGGAAGGCAAAATGTTGCACTGGAGCCTCATTTTATACCAGGGTATCGCAAACATTGTTGAACTGAGTCAAACCTGCCTTTTCCCTCTCTACTCTGTTGCCACCACCAGCACTTGCCTCAGGGTTGCTCTTGCCTCTAATCCAGACAAAACAAAATAAATTTCAATGTGTGAGCAGCAGGGTGAACTTGCCTTGCAGTGAGAGTTTAGTGCATGGGTACAAGGCTGCAAGAAAGTACCCGTCTCCCTCACCTCACGTCATCACACACAGATGCTCCAGGTGGTCACTAAGCACCTTAAAGTCAGGGAAACAGCTGTCCCCATGGCTCCACCTGGGATGCTCTCCAACATCTGATGGCTCTGACTAGCCAGAAAAGCTCTGCTGGTGCTCACTTTAGGCATATCTGCAACTGTGCTTGTTTAAATACATCTTTTCCCCTCCTTACTGCACACCTGCCACTGTACTTATGGTCAGGAATCCTATTGCCCTGGCCCTTGCTTTGCTAGCCTGGACAAGTTGGGGTCTCCCAGGGTCCCGCTGCAAGACAGGCCCTCCGATCCTCCTATTCCTCGTGGTGCTTCTCTGCAGCTGTTCGGCTATAAATGCATTTTTCCCAAACAGGGCCTGGGAAGAGAAAAGAGGAGAAATAAGCTTTATATGTTGGCCTTAATATTTCCTCATCTCAAGTGGAAATAGATACAACATAAAGATCGAGAAGGGAGTACACAACTCTTCTGTGTTACTTTTCCTTTCTTCTCAGCTTTTTATTTTCCAGATTATTCCCTGTCGATAGCAAAAGCCTCCACTCCCAGCAGTTTTCACCTGCATGACTCTTCATCCTTGGCTCACGTCCTCCTCCTTCTCTTACGACAGTTCCTGAGGTTCCCCCTTCGTCCTGCGTGGCCTCAACCCACCTCCATACCGGGATGCATCCCAGCTCTGGGCATTTCCCAGCACAATTCTCCCATGTACTGGTAGCACATCACTAACAAAAACAGCAAAAGAAAACTGGTCCCAAAACTCCTATTTGAAAACCTCCATCAGGGAACCCTACCTGGCCTGATATTTCCACCGTCAGCGCTCATTGCCCCCTCTTGTGCAGCCCGTTCTTTACCAACAGCACAATTCCTCTGCTCATCCATTTTGTCTCCAGCAGCATCAGCTGTTTCACACTTGACATGATAGCAAATAAATTAAAGTAGCCTAGATAAAGGAAATCTGGCAGGTATCACCTGTCTGGAAAAATAATTGTTTCATCAAAGAGAACCATCAGGTTAGTCTGGCATGATGTGCCTTTAGTTGCATTTTATCCCATTTTTGATGTGCCTTTGCATTTTTAATTAACCTCCAAGGCATGTTCCCAAGCCTTGCATACCACTGAGGTCAGATTTACAAGGACTGCAGCTGGCTGGATTATTTTTTAACCCTGAGCAATCAAACACATTGTAATGGATATTCTGCAGTAAATGGGCCTTCACTGGCCCGATAGATTTATAAAGATGATTGCTATTAGCACTGCATCTTCACACGCTGGTCTTTCCAGAATTCCCGGGCAGGTGTTTCCTGCTTCCCCAGCACAAATGCAGTCTGCACTTTGTGCATTGCTTCCCCCACAGGGGTAGTAATTCCATTTCCATATCCTTGTTCCCATTAACCAGCCTCTTCTTGCCCCTAGGATTTGTCTTCCTTAAAGGAGGACACAGGTGAAACATTCCTTTGATTTTAGGCCATGCCTAGATTATCTTTAATCTTATTTACTGCAGACTCACTCTCCTTTTCTTACTTGTCTGTATCTCAAGAAGCTTTTCCCATTTTCCTTGGAATATTTTGCAAGCTCAAACTCAGGTTTAATTCTGACCCTTCTCACTTTATACCTCCATTTCTTGACCTCTAAATCGTAGCTTGCTTTGGTGTTCCTTTCTCCCTTGTACAAGCTCTCATGTTTTTAACAATCCTCTCAAAGCTCTCCAAAATGAAATGGAAAAAGAGCTGCCTAGGAACATGCCACAAGCACTCAAGGTGCAGCCCGTTACTTTGACCAGGCCTCCCATGCCCTCACGCTCTGCCCTGTCCATACGAGCTGGCTTTGCTGCAAGCATCCCCTGGCTTCATCAGTTTGCCTGCTTGCAAGCTGAGAGTCTCAGCAGCACCCGGCTTTTTGTGTATTCCACCATTTGCTTCAAACAATCATCTACAAAGTTCAAAGCTCTTTTCTGTGATTAGATTCGCAGCAACTTAATTGCATATCAAAACAACATTGTCTTCTACTTGTTCACTGGTGAAGATGTTTGTTGGTTGTCACATCCAAGAATATCTGGGCCCTGCCATTACTAGCCTGAGACTTCACAGAATAATGCAATTTCCTCAAATTACCAAAACATTAAATGAGGACCTGAATAATTTCCAGAATAGTTTCTATCTCAGCCAAATACAGGAGCATCAGCTAAGGAACAAAGATAAAGGGTATTTCTGATCCTGTGTTTTTCTCCCACTGAATTTCAAAAGCCACATGTGAGCACCAGAAGAGCAAAACCTTCTCAGCCAGGTGTTGCCTGAAACTTTTATGCTGGGAAGCATGGGTCAGCTGCAGCAGTGAGTTGTTATCAGTTTTTTGCATTATAGTGAACAACAGAAAATACTCTTAGCTACCTGGAGGGCTAGAAGCAGCCTAAGTCCAAACGATGTCAGAAAAGATTTTCCTCAGCGATCTCGCAAGTGCAGGTGTGTGCATGCTGCACCCTCTGGACAAAGGATTATCCTGCCTGGCCGGAGCAGAGCTGGGATCAGTGTCAGGAGTGATTCTCTCAAGATCCACTCTTCATCTGAGCTAACCCCATCAGGTAGCTCTGCTCTCCAAAGCCTGCTGGATGTGTCACCTTAGCAGATAAAGATATGTAATTTCTCCTCTCCAGAGCAGGTGCACCACAAAATGTTATTGCTGATGATAATTTGTAGGTTTTATAGCTTTCTTTCCCCATTTGGTTACACTTTTAAAATTAATTTTTAAAACAACATATGTTCTTTAGCATCTGAAGTGGGCATGGGTATTTCAGATCACAATCAACTTGTCAGCTCATCCCTGCCCCATTTGCAGCACGTACATTGTCTTGCATGTCCAGACCATGCACTGGCTCCACACTTTCTAGGGCGGGGACAGGGAGAAGAGAAAGACAGACTATACAAAGAACAAAGATGCTCCTACCAGCAGCTCAAGGATAACCAGGTGGGCACCCCTTGGTGAGAACATCTAGATGAACGGCCAAGAGGACAGACAGGAGTAAAATGTCCCTGTCCTTTCAGAGTCAGTCCCCGTGCCCTGGCAGGTGGCTCGTGATTACTGTGTGCTGATGGGTTTTTCCCATTCCTTCAGGCTCACATGCAATCAAGGAGGACGAGGAGCACAATGTGTCCCAAGTGATGGACCCCGCTGTGGTGGAAATGACTGAAGACTGGATAAGCTGTGGAGCTGGTCCAGGTACAACATGTGTCCTGCCATAACAGGACACTGATCAGATAAAATATGCAAGAGGTGGTGGTTTTGCTGAATCCTGGCCTTGGCAGAGTAACCGTGGGCGATACAGTCAGAGCTGCGTATCTTGTTCCGCATTCAATGCCTGGATGTGAAACAACAGCTCAACTGCAAAACACTGTGGATCTACCAAGAAGCACAAGAGAGGTCAGTATTGTCTTCTGCTTGCACCAAGTCATGACAATTTTGTTTGATCGCACACCAATTCAAACAAAGATGGCTGAGCTGGTCCGTACACTACATTATCTTCCGCCTTCCTAGCGCACCCATCGTAGGTGATACGGACCTCGCTTTGCAAAACAGGATGGCCGTGGGCCGCAGCAGGCAGTGACAGGGTAATTGCTGTTATTGCATTAGCAGCGAATAGCTGGGGCTTAAGCACCAGGAAATGGAGTGGTGAAGGCACTGCCAGCTGCACCTGTGCACGCACACAACACGCACTCGTGCAGGGACGTCCGGTGTATAAATAGCCCGACCTCCTTGGTTCACTGAAGTGGCAGAAAGATTAAAATCCTGATTTGGGAAGAAAATGAAAGCGCATGGGTAAGTTGGGTGGACCTAGTGCACGAGTGGGATATGAAGGCGTCCCTGTGCTAAGACCTGAGCTCTGTTGAAAGAGCCCTGGTGCCACAGTCCTGCTGGTAGAGCTGCCCCTGCAGCACGGGGCAGCCTCCCACCGGGACATCCTCTGCACAGTGTCCCTAGCTAAAATTAAAAAAGTGTGAAGTTGGCACGCAGGTGAGGGAGGGTGGGAAGAGAAAAATTAGCAGTGCAAAAGGGAACCGGAGAAGAAAACTTAAGCCCAAAGGGAGAAAGGGAAACAGAAAAGTCACTCGGAGATGGGCTTGTTCAGATGGAGAGGTTCATCATTAGCCTCTGATGGTCTTTCGCTGCCTTGATAGAGCAAACTTAGAGCTATTTGCAGAAAAAAAAGAGAGAAATAAAACAACCGAGGGCTTTAATGGTTGCTGAGAGTGTAGAGTTCTGGAGGGAACTAGAAGCAACTCTACGTACAAGTTATTCTTTTCAAGCTCACAGCAACCTACAAAAATTTTATCTGGAAATTACTATATGCAAATAGAATTGGATCACAGACATTTCCTCCCTTTTGCTTTTTCTCAGGAAGCACTTTTGCTCCTTACCTTTACAGCTACAAGAGAAAAGATCTACTAAACCTCATGCTATCGAGAAGGAGCAAATGTAGCGTGGGCAGGCGGCTGGCCCCACTCGGCCCTGGCAGCCACACTGTGGTCTGCAGTGATGCTGACCCACAGCAAGGGTGAAAACCCATATAGAATTGTTTAAGAGCCATTTGCTGCAGTGGGGATCAGTGACAGGATTTGCTTAGTATCTTTGATGCCATAGTAGAGTCTCAGACTGCAGTGTGAACTACTGGCTTAAAAGGAGCTACTGAGAGCTATAACGTCAACACCATGACTTTTTTTTCCCTGTGGAATAGGAAGGTATAGGATGCAAATTTAGCTGGCCACCATGTCTGCAATGGTCGTTTGGGTGACCCCAGGATGTCTGAATCCCTGGAGAGTGAGGATCTCTTGGGTATGATCCTGGCCCAAGCAAAAGTGGGGAGCACATGCTCCTCATTGAGCTGCTCTCCCCAACCCACAGCAGCCTTCCGCTTCATGGGCCTTCCCCATGCCTCACACGTCTACACAACCCCTCCAGCAAGCACTTGAAAAAGACTAGGAGCATAATCCAGACTTGCATTGTAATTCTTCTTATGTACCTTAGCTATTAGTTACCAAGGAGCAATTAAGAGCTAGCATGCCTAGCAGAGACAGCAGCACTTCTGATTGTTTTCTCCAAGCTCATGGGACCATGTTGGCTGGATTCCCTCTGGATGGATCCCAGCCTAGCCACACCACAGAGTATTATGCAGCAGAACCTCCACAGCCAGCTATTCTGCAGTCACATGGATTGCATCCCGTATTTCCAACGCCTCACATGGGAGCCATGACTTTAAAAGCAATACCATCCCTTTACTTCTCATGCTTCTCCTGTATACATCACCCACTTTATGTCCCAAAGAGCTGTCAGTCCTTAGAAGAAAACAAGAGACAAAAGTCATCTTTTTATTCTGTTGTAGTATGGTGCCTGGCACAGCTATTTCTGCTCCCTGACTCAAGACACAACCATGTTAGAAATAAATAAAACGAAAGAAGAGAACATCTCTGGGCCCATATTTGACACTTGTATTCCAAAAACACTTGACATTATATAAACCATACAGACTGGTATGGTAGATACTTTGACTCATCTGTTTAACAATAATTTTGTTTTAATCAATATTTATTTAACTTACCGTCTAGACAAAAGCTTCCTAGTTTCTTCATCTAATTTAATGGATCTTCTATGACAGAATGAAGCTAGACCAGATAAGACAGGACAAACTGTACCCGTCTTCTCCATCCATATTATGGAGCACGGATGAACAGAGACTGTGTGTAGATGTATACGACAGGACAAGAAGCCACAAACAAGCTGAAATGATCAGTGCTGACACAATAATTAATGTATTGATTCTCAATGCAAATTACCTTTCAATACATTGTGAAACACTTGTGCTGTTTCAAAATACTTCAGAGGAATCTGTACCTTCTTATTGGCCCTGCAGCATTTTACTATATGTCTTCAATTGTATTATTAGAGCATAACTGTGGGTCAAGGATCATAGGAAGAGACATGTAGAGTAGATAAAAATGTATGGGATACATCTACTTATCATTTTTCACTTTCAATATGTGCCATAAGCTCCATTTCTTAAGGAACTTTCAAGCCATAGAGATTTCAGGCCTGCTTGGAAGAATCTTTTGTTTTTTTGGTCTCTATCCTGTGCCACCTCAGCCTCATGCCAAAGGAGGAAAGTACTACAAGTTGAGGGATTCAGTCACAGTTTAATCTTAGCCCAGTCAGTATTCTACTTGTCTGGAAAGAAAAGCTCATTTGAGCAGACCTAAAATAGACTGACTTTCACAGGAACTAATTTTTCAAACTGAGTTAAAACAAGTAGTGAGAAAAAAATGAACTCTCACATTTACATAGTGTGGAGTCATGAAGAGTCTGTGATCCTCAAGTCAATACATGGAAAAGTTAAGTGAAGCAACACTTCAGCTGTAACTTGCTGCAGAGATTAGCTCATAACCAGCTCTTGCTGCCAGCATTTAAAGTCCTTGTGAAATGCGAAAGTGTAAAGGGTAGCACTGACTGTCAAGTCCAAAGTCAACTGATACTAGTAAAGGGTGGAATAATTTTATGACCACTGACAACATTTATTAATCTGTGAGCTAAGACAAAAAAGCAAACAAGAAAATTCCCCTCCCTCCACCACGAATGTATTTCAGTACTGTAAAAATTAGCTAACTGCCAAAATTGCAGGCTGAGGGTATACAGCTGCCTAGTATACAGGAGAGAGATCACTTCCAGAGATAAATCTGACATGAGGAAGCATCAGCCTGATACCTAGATTTAAATGTAAATTCAAAGATATCAGAGCAGCACTACAGGTCCTAACCTCAGAGCTCACAAATAGCTGCTCACAAAAGAGAGCATCCCAATCACAGCAAAGTTTTAGGTATAGATCACTGTTCTCTAATGGAAGGTTTTAAAGTTCACAAAATAAAAAAGACTAAAGTTCATGTATTATGCCTCTTCCCTTTCCTCCAGGCGTGTCCTTTATATGCTATTTGTTTGCACTTTGCCACACGTTAATGCTGCTAGAGACTCTTGATGGAAAACGCCATTTAGTGAGCATATTCAAGGGCTTCAGCTAACACTTCTGGGAGATCCAGAGAAGCACACAGGAAAAGCCCTTTCTGAAGAGCTCAAGGGAACAGGAGACAAGTGAAGAAATTTCATCTTCCGCAAAAGCACTCACATCAGCTGAGGAGGTTTTTAGCTTGGTTTTCTATGGAAACAAGTCTCACAGGGTCAGATGCTCAGATGCTACCTGGACAAATACACAGAAGCTCTTGAAACTACTGGCTGATTTCACTCAAATATGGCAGGAAAATTCAAATCCTTGTGATTACTCCATTCCCATGAATTTTCACACACATAGTAAAAAAGAAAAAAAAAAGTTACCCTTTCCCAGGTAAAGAATCTTTCTTGTACGCTCATTTGACGAGAGGTTCATGTGACAGTGGAGAATTTATACGGGTCAGAAGCAGGGACAGCAACAGAAAAACACTTTATAGATATGCCAGACCCCAGTACCACCACCACCAAATCCAGCAGGGTACAAAGCTATGGAAAACCAAGCCATATTATTTCAGTGTGTGGTGGCACTCCACGTGCTTTATGAACCACGTGGAGTAAAACTAGGACATAGTTATATATTAATCTCTTACTCTGATGTGTGTGGGATAGATGGGCTTGCAGAGAGGAAATCATAGACCAAGGAAGGGCTCCCCCGGTGGATTTTCATGCAGAGAGGAGATTGCACAAGGACGCGGAGCCAGAAGGGTCAAGGATGCAAGCAGAGGGCATGTCACTACATAGAGTATTTATTGTATTTATTCACCAAGGCAGAAAGGCAACTGATGGGGGCCTGCACAGTGAGGCCAAATTTGCACATGTCTAGAAATGAGGGAAGGTCCCGGCCCCAGGGGTTGTAGTGCCAGTGGTTCAAATAGCTTTTGGTCTTTCACAAGTGCAATTCATCTCTTTCACTTAGCGCCCCAGCAAGTTGTAGCTGTTAGTAGGAACAGTTTGCCTTGAAAGCAGGGTGTAATTGCAGCCTTGCAGTGCTCTGAGCAAAAGGGGAGGAACTGGCTGAAAAACATCTTAGGACTGTGAAAGGCAGAGAAGATGTCCAGGTTAGTTCAGACGCCTTTGACAGGCTTAATAAAAGGTTAATAAAATCAGACAGAGTGAAAGCAAGTAAGATTGGCATCCTCATCCCTCTGCTAGAAATAATAAAAAGTTTTCACATGACCTGATATAGCTTATGCTATTATTTGGGAAATGTCTCAAGTATGATTTTAAGCAATATCACCCCCAAAAAACCACCCAAACCCAAAAGGCTGCATGGGCAGAATGGTGATGCAAAACTACACTTTTCCTGCCTGTGATTGTAAATCATGTAGTTAGTGCTTTATGAGAACTAATTTAACCCATTTCTTACTTAGGCTGAAGGAAAGTGATGTCAAGTAGGTTTCTTCAACATCAAAGTCATCTTTTTACAAAACCATTGGTCCTCTTCCCTCCTCCCATTGAAGGCTATTAAATGGATTAAGATGTGACACCGAAATACATATCTTATCATATCAGTTAGCCTGCTTGTCTGTAACAGGGACATTCAGCTGCTCTATTAATGTAGTCCCCCGCAAGGAATCAGCAAGGAAAAGTTGCTCTCCACAGATCTGAGATCCAGCCATCACAGACCATTTCTGCACACCGAATAATGAACAGGAGCTCCTTTCATGCCAGCAGTTTGTTCTGTTGCATCTCTTACGCATTGCCTATAGTCCCAAGCTCTCACTGGCTGCTCCGTAGCAGACCTCTGAGCTACCTCTATAACAGGGACATGACTCTTGGTTTTCCTCTTACAGTCACACCAGGTATCCCTCATATAGCAAGGCTGGGATACTCCACAGTCATGCCCTATTTACGGCACACATGTCCAGGGGAAGAGTTCTCCTTACAAGTTTATAAGCTGCTCTGGAGGGATTGCGTTGGAGATGGGGTGGAACAAAGTGCAAGCGGACCATTCCTCAGGAGCTGTCAGAATCATTTTATAGGAAAAAAATTGCAAAGACCCATTCCTACAGAGCCTACTGCAAGGAGAGGCTTCAAGAGTCAGTCTGTCCAGGAGTTGTGAGTTGGACATCCTCAATGGGCACAAAATTTGACTTCCAAGAAACCAAAGCCAAGACCCCAGCAGATATAATTCCATTATTCTTAACAGAGCTACATTTGCCATTTTTTTTCAGTCTTTCTTGTATATTTGAGCGTCCCCTTGCTAACTGCTTTCCTCAGGTTATTTTAAGTTCACGGGTTGCCATATTTAATTTAAGAGTCCCAAGAAATGACAAAATAATGTAAACAAGTGTTTTCAAAACTGTTTCTATCTCCTCCTGTTCCCCCTCCTTTGAGGAGTAGGGAAGGATGGGATCAGAGTGCCCTTGATCTTGGCCAACAGACTGAAATCATGTCAGCAAAAGCAGAGGAAGGATATTGCAAAACACCAGTGAAATCCTTCCCCTTGGGATTTTGGGTTTTCTGAGCACAGCAGGCTGCCTGGCCAGCAAAGCTGCCGGGGGGAAAGGAGGCTGACCTCTCCGCTTTTGCTCCACGTTAAGGCAGTCTGGTGGGAAGGAGCCCTGCATTGTGCAAATGCTTCTTGGATGGGCTTCACACAGCATGAGAGGTCGCAGATGGCTTGCTGGACCGTTGAGGTTGCAAGGGGTCCACGGAGATCACAGAATCACAGAATGGCTGAGGTTGGAAGGGACCTCTAGAGATCATCCCGTCCAACCCCCTGCTCAAGCAGGCTCACCTACAGCAAGTTGCCCAGGTCCCTGTCCAGATGCCTTTTGAACATCTCCCAGGATGGAGACTCCACAACCTCTCTGGCAGCCTGTTCCAGTACTCAGTCACTTTCACAGCAAAGACGTTTCCTTATGTTCAGAGGGACTTTTCTGCATTTCAGTTTGTGCTTGTTGCCTCTCATCCTATCACTGGGCATCACTGGGAAGAGTCTGGCCCCATCCTCTTGACATGCTCCCTTCAGATACTTACACACCTTGGTAAGATCTGAGAACCAGAGGCAACCAAGGGCCATGTCAGGAGGGCTCCCCAGTGGCTGCTCTTTTCCCTGAAGGCTTCACAGCGCTATTGCAGTACAGACAAGTCAGGCAGGGAGATGAAATCTCCATGCATGGCATCTGTTGCAATACAGAAACCGTGCAGGACATGGTTCCTAGCTAAGGAAACTTCTCCAGAGAGAAGGTTTCTCTCTTATGAAACAGGTCTCCCCATCAGTCTGTGCTCACAGAAGCAGTCCTCATCCGAGTTAGTGCCACTGCTCAGATCTATTTCTACCTTTGACTTTCTTAAATGCTGCTAGAAACAACTCTGTGATTCCAATATGTCAAGCAATGTTACACTTCCTACAAGGCACCAAGTGGAGGGAAGGAAACAAAAAACCCAACCCCAGCTTCGCAGTATCAATGCAAATATTCTAGCTGTTATTATTACAAAGATTTTGGATCGGTGACAGCTGATTTTCATGCTCAGAGCATTGCATTATTAGTCTTTAATGTACTATTCAGACACATTATTGACACAGAAACTTTGGAGATCTCTCTTGTGAATGCTTCACCCTGATACACACAAAAGCAGAGGAGCTGATGTTCCCTGGACTACTCCATTTCTCTAATTCCAACTTCACTCTCTGCAGTACTATTACAGATGAGAAAGAATCATTCCACAGTTAAATAAGTGTATATGTACTTTTTTTTTTCAGGAGAGGAAAAAGATCCAGCTCTTTTCAGCTCTTCTCTTTGTCTTACAGAAGACACTTTTCAGTATTTGTACAAGTGCTATTATGGGTTAAATTTGGACCAACGAGCTAGAGTTGGCAAATGAACCCCTTGTTCAAGACTTTAGATTGCATTGAGTCGTACCTTAAAATAACGTAACATTAACCCCCTCTCTCCTTTGCACAACTGAAATTTGAAACACATAAATTGCTAAACACAGTTGTGGGGAGGCACTTATTGGGATAATCACAGGTTCTCAATGGCCTCTATATGGATCTATTTTATTTCTTACTATTCATTCACAGATTCACTGTTGGGGCAATTAGCAGTGATAAATAAAACTCGCAAGGCTGAGGGTTTCAAAGCTTTTGGCTCGAATTTATACAAACCAGGCATGTGAGCATTCAGTCCACAGAAAATAACACATTTGTTTGTGGTTAGTATTGCTATTCTGAGGAAAAGGAATAAATCCCTCTAGCTAGCTGATTTATTAGTATTTTACTGCTGTTTTCAAGGAGTGATTTAACCACGAATGGGGACCAGGGTCTTCGGGACTCACTTGTGTCATAGATTACACAATGTGCATAAGGCATGATAGTGTCATTGCCACACCTCTATTTTTTTTTAGATACACTTCCTTCTGCTTTAAGGTTGGGTCCAGTTATTCCTGTGGAGCACCCAGTTTTATATGAGGAAACAGTAAGCCCTTCTCCTGCTCTGAAACCTGCAACCAGTGAGGAAGGCTGGATTCAGGGAGTTTCCACCAGATGTTCAAATCCCATCTATATATTCCTTAGTAAAACATGCACATCGTTTCACATGTTCAGCTCCAAGCTCTGCAGAGAGAAACCCATGGTGAAACCAGCGAAGCCAACCCACCACGCCAGGCATGGTTAAGACTTGCACTTCCATCCCAAAGTAGGGTCCTGGACCAGGCAGGTCCCCTCCAGGAGTTCACCCTGCTGGCCACAGTGAGCTGGGTGCTGAGCACCAAAATGCCTTATTTGAGGAGTGGGGCTAAGGGCTGGGCCAGGGCATCCCCTCATGTACTCCTCTTCATCATAGCCCTCTGCTGCTGCTCCCAGCTCAGTCGCAGACCTAATGTCCCAGCAGGCAGCGAGGATGGGTGCGTTACCTGCAAACCTCAAGGCACCCCAGAAGTCTTCATCACTCATGTTGGCCCAGCAGGGATGAGCCAGAAGGACCAAAACCCTCCAAAGAAGGAAGCGTGGGGAACTGCTTTATTTGTTTTTAATTTCTTCACTGACCCTGAGCATTTTCCCCTCTCCATTTCTTCCGCCCACCACATCAAAATACCAAGGGAGGCACAAGGGAGTAAGAGACTTGAGTCGATGCCATTCGGAAGACGCTACTGTAGTTTAACTAATACGTAAGGGAAGACGTAGACAAAACAACAGCAGTGACAATGACAAACCCATTGCACGTTTTTTCCAAACAGAGGCTTTGGGCAGGGCAGCCAGATAGAATCTGCAACGCCATAAATCAATGCGCTGCAAACGGCGGAGAGAGACGGATTGTGAAATGAACTGTAAAATAAACATCCAATGTAAACACTGAAAATGCAGTGGTTTGTTTTCTCTGTCTGGGAGTCCAAGTCCAGGAGAAGTGAGCTGCTTGCTGTGCGCAGCTCCAGAGGTGGGCAGGATTTATGGCTTGGGGCTTGCTTGCAGATCGCGGTGGCAGCAGCTGCTCCTCGTTGCCAGTGGAGCAGGAGGAGGCCGATGGCAGCTGAATGTCCCTTTTGTCCTCCGACCCAGCCTCACCGAGCGTTTGTTCAGGTGTTCCTTAGGCTTTGCCCACGCATTCCTGGGAAGGGCTGTCTCGTTCCCCCTAATCCACAGGGATGCCCTTCCACATCTCTTCAAAGGATTTTTGATGGCCCTGTCATGACACGAAGGCCCTGGACAGCTTCGGGCTGACTCTTTCTCTGAGGCCTGGCTTTTCTGATAAGCAAGGCCTCCCCAGACACCTCTCCCAGCGCACCTCACGCGCCGCTCGCCGCTGGGCGCCGCTGCGTGGTGTCACTCGTGGTTTCTCACTTGTGTCGTGTCTTCTCCTAGCGCAGCCCATCCTCCCGTCTTGGAGGGCTGAGACAAGCCCTCAGGAGGAGAAGCTGGCCACCTCTGATAAAACCTGACCTTTGAATATCTGCCTTCTCCCCTGTGTGTCAGCTGCTGAGCCTTCAAATCTGCAGACACCAAACCGTGAGCCACGTCACCTGGTGCCCTGAGGTGGGCACCTTCTGCACAGCTGAGCCCTAAGGGGTTTTTTTGCCCAGAAAATGAAACCTATAGGGCAGGGATCATCTCCGAGCTTCAAGTGCAGGACTCAGGAGAAGCAAAACGATTGATTTTTGTTTGCAATGAGATGTTCTGGAAACAAGATTCAGGACAACATGCAGCTTCTCCAGCAGCAAAGGGAGATACTAGAAAGCAGTAGGAAACAAAACACCTCCGACTTCTTAGCTGGCAGCTGCGTTACATCAATACCTCTCTGGGGTCTAGGGCACACCCTGGCTCGCGTGTCAACATACCGGGACAACGTTACCCAATACCTGTTACACGCAAACCAGACAAAAAAGATAACGATTTGCTACTGTACATAGAGACCTGTGCCTCAGCTGGGAAAGGGCAAAAGCCTTTTTGCCTTTTTTTTTCCTTTGCCTTCTTTTATATATATTTTAACTCTTTAATGCAAGTCACAGTAGCATGTTCCAAGGGACTCCAAGCAATTTTTCATCAAATATTTTGCTCCCCAAAACACTCTTAATGAAGATGATTCCACACCTCTAAGAAACATGTTAATTACCTTCATAGCCAGGAGAACATAACCCACATTCATTTGTGCAAATGAAAAACAGAGTGATCTTTTCATAATCTTTTACATATGGGACATTTGTAACCCTTCCGATACATTTTCCTTCCAACCTCAACCATTCTGTGATTCTTTTCTAACAAGCAGAAGTGGCCTTTTCTGGCAGATTGTTGTTTTCTGTGTTTCTACCCATTCTTGTGACTCTTCTTCAGCCTGGCTCCAGCTGGCTGGTGTCCAGGTCTGCCGCAGTGCTACACCGCCACATCACTATCTTGGACAGTTTCTAGCTCATTAATTCCCATAACTCCTTTTCTTCAGCGTTGTTGCTTGTCCCCCACTTGGCAGCCTCGCAGCTGATTTGTTTTTTCTTAATGTTGTGCTGTACGCTTTTGTGCAGGGTATTCCAAATTGTTGCTTTTCTCTCCCAATTCACCAAGGTCATTTTGAACTTGAGGAGGAAGTCTGTCCTCTGAGTGCTTGAAATGCCTCATGGCTTAGTGTCAACTGCACCCTTTTATGACGCTTTTACTTGTCTTCCATCAGTCCGAGACACTTGTGAAAACACTGAGTAGAAACAGGGCCATGACAGAGGTCCCATGAAACCCCTGTGACGCTGGCAGGGAGCTAATTGTAATGCCCTGCAAATGCCCATTTTTGCAATGAGCCACGCATCTGTCTGGTAGAATGTCCCTCCAAAACAGCGCCATGAAAGCCATCTCCCAAAGGCTGCCATGGTGGCACATGGAAGCAGCTCTCCACTCTGCACAAGGGCCTGACACACTGTGCAGAGCGAGTGCCTGCAGCTTCTGGGAGCACCTGCAGACCAGCAGGCAGACACTGCTGCCAGCTTTTGGGTCTCCAGATCCTCATGGCCATGGGCATCAAGCCAAGACTGGGTGGAGCAGGAGCATGGAGACCAGGGGACACGTGTGGCAGGAGATTAGGCTCGCAGGAGGGGCACACGGCAGGTGGGAGGAGAGATAGCCGAGGGGTCCTGCTTTGGAGACCAGATGTGAGACCCGATAGTCGTCCAGTGTCTCACTTGTTGGAGAACCAGTCCATATCTCCAAACTTCACATCTGCAGCCAGTAGTTCTGCCAGGAGGAAGACCGAGAGGCTGAAAACAAACACATGACTCAAAACCCTATGGGATAACCCAGGAGAAATCTGGGTGACTTCTAGGTCTGCACAGTTTCTTCAGTAAAGAGCTGGTACCCCATAATGCATTACGAAATACAAAGGAGGGGACACCTCAAGTCATTTGATTTAAATTAGGGGACATTATCTGCCTTCCCCACTCAATTAACACTTTCAGCCTTGACTGCAGCTTTATCACAGTTCAAACTTCCTACATGCATTTGTGTGAAGAAGCTGATTACCTGCAGCATTCCTGGGCTTGTGGTGAGAGCTGAGCTCTAAACTGGCCTTAGCATTTACACTTAGCATGTACGCACTGTGTGTGCTACAGGTGCTCTTCTGCTGATGATATCCCATGTGAGGGCTACAAGAGGCCAGGGTTTGTTTGGGGGCTTCTGTGTAGCAAAATATAAGGGTCTGTACAGTCACTGTTTCTGATGCTGTAAAGGCCCATCCTTGGTTACACAAAGTTTGGGTACACAAAGTTAGAGAGCCACCTACTTAAGGGCAAAGATGTATTCCAGCAGTTTGACATAATTAAGATTTCAGTTGCAAGGGGGCAGAAGAATGTAGCTTTGCTCTAGCCATCTCTATACAAACATCAGTTGTTCGGATCCTTCATCTTATATTCCAGGCACTAAATTCAAACCACCATTAAAATTTCTAGAACAACCTTATCCTGAGACGCTTGGCACAGAAGCAATCTCTGAAAAAGGCTAGACTGAAAAGCAATGTGTGTGTGAGCACAAATATGATAGACAAGTCACCTTTAGATGGTCTTTCCTCATTCATGAGCTCATCCAATCTGCCTGTATGTTAAATTCGAACTTTAAATTACAGTCTTGAAAAGCTAAACATCCATTCACGGAGGACCATTGATTGCAATGGAAAAGAAATAGTTAAGACGTTAGTTAGCTTAAGGATGAGGTGATCAGGATAAACCTTTCAAATTCTTTTAACCTTTCAGGGAAAAACTTAGTAAATTTTTGACTCACTGAAACAAAGGTAATCAGAGGTTGCCAACTCTACTTAACAGATTACAGAGCAGAGAAGCATTGGAGGTAATTGAATTGCATCTGGCGATCCTGCAATAGGACAGACAGCTTGGCAGATTCTGCAGATGGTTGGTCTAGGCTGCATCTAGGATGCACGACGCGACTTCACAACACCCATTTCTCACAGAGAGGCTCAGCAGAACATGGACAAAGAGAGACACTTTTAAAAGGAGAGAGGTATCCAATTTTCTCCCCCCTGAATTGCCTGTAGCAGTGCTCTGAGGTGGCTTGCCCTTGTCACTGCGCACAGCATTGCAGGGCCACGGACTCCTTGAACATACCCTAAGCTCCTCATCCTGACCTTAGCAGACCTCTGACTAGAGCAAACAGTTCATATCGGCAGTAAACTCGCTTGTCTGCATGCGGCAGTATTTAAGGCTCAGCCTATATTAGAAAAAGGTGGCTGGGGTAGCAAAGACCAGTAAACTCTTCAAACACAGGCATAGTTTGCAGTAGCAAAAAAGAGGGACTTCTTGCCAAAAGAGCTGGAATTAAATGAGTCGTACTGGCAAGGAGCTCTTGCCAGATAACTATGTCTACACTGGGATTCTTGCTTGTAGGAAAACATTATTAAAAATATTCATACCCACAACTGACATTACTGTCCCCACAAACATTTTAATATCTGGCCTTAGAAAACCAGACTGTGCACAAAAGTCAGCAACTATAGAAAAAGACTCATTTTCAAAGAAAGGCTCATGGAGATTAAAAGTTAAGAAGAACATTTCTGGCAGCAACGGGAAACACTGCTAAGTTTGGACATGGAGAGGCAAGGCAAAGAGAGGAGGAGGAGCAGCTCACATCCCCCATGACAACATAGTGCTTAAAGGGTAGGGTTTCTTCACCTTTCTTCACCTACTCTGCTGCATGCCACTCCTGTATTCTCCCATTTCTTGCGTTTTTCTCTACACACACAAAAACGTTCACCTGTAGGCATAGTTTGCAAGCTGGGTAAGGTGGGAGGAGGCTCCCCTCACACATCTACTAAGGAGGGAGAAGCAAACCAAGTGGTGCTCCTACTAACAGCAACTTCTTATCCTTTTCCACAGGGCCCTTTCTTGAGACAAAGTTTTGAGAGATATGGTGAAAAAACTGTAGAAAAGCAAAGAATTTCAGGCAACAGTTTTAAGATGTTAGAAAAAGAATCTCAAGCCTGTCCTCCAAGACTTTGAGTTTCTCTGAATGAATTGCCACCTGCATGTTCACTCATGAACAGTGGAGTGAAATGGGTTGAACTAAAGTCCTGGCTACAAAACAAGCTAAACACAAAGAAGTGAGGATATGTATGTACATGTATTAGCTATTCCAGGATAACTTCCTTCATAGCTGCTTCTACTCTGCAGTAAGCTAGTTTGAGCATAGATCTGATACTCCAAAACAACTCTCAAGAGAAGGGAGAATGACGATGGGTTTCATTTAATGAACAAAGGGGTTAAGCTTTTTAAATATAGACATATATTTTAAGAATCACTTTCTAAATACTGACTTTTTCCAAGGACATTAATTCATAAACTAGTTAATGGCGTATAGCCTTAAATACAAGGAGCCTATAGTGATTTTAAAATAAAATGCTGATAGAGTTGGAATTTTCTATCTAGAGAGGTGTTTTGGAGCAGCTTAGGAAAGACGGTCACAAAGTGGAGCGACTCCAGCAGGGTTTATCCCCAGCTCTGTGGTGGTCAGGGGGTCACCAAGAGTTATTATTACCTTTGGCGATTGCTCACCAGCATTTGCTGGGGCAGCTTCTTCAGACATGGCCATGGAAGCACAAACACGTGCTGCAGGTTCCTCAGAGGATTTACTTGGGCATGCGACAGTGTCAGGACCTGTGGCTTCCGGAGATATCACGTGTGTGGGCTTCACGTGAGTTTACTCTTGACAAACGCCACGAGAGCTTAAAAAAGCTGAAGGCACGCAGCTTGCGCCATCAGAGCTAAAGGTTAAGTCCTTATTCTGGTGCCGAAAATGAACTTGCAAACCCAGGAAGTTGAAACAGCAAATGCAACGTGACACCAGACCCGTCCTTCAGCGCGGAGGCTCAGAGAAGCCTCACAGCCTTTCCCAACACGGGGAAGCACGAGGAGCAGCGTCAGCGCTCGCCGACGCATTTTATGCATATTGAGAGAAGAACTGCCACCTTTTCTGGGGTCCATTTGGTGCATTTTGAGCATGGACCTTCAGTATTGGGGCTGCTGCTCTCCCATGTGGATGCACGTGGCCCAGAACACCCGGCCTTCAGCTTTGTGGGAGCCTCTAAATGCCACCGTAGGACAGATATAGGCCAGATAAAGACCTATGAATAACACATGGTCCTGTCTCGTTCGGGCCAAGCTCCTGAAAACAAGAGATGCTGCTTTAAATCCAGTTTCCCCTCTGGGGGAGGAAGCATGAAAAGAAAAAGTTGTTCTTTACTTAGTTATTCATTAGGAGCGGCAGGGAGCTATAAGGAAATAGGATGATGAAAGAGCTCTGGCGGCATCAGGCCTCTCATTACGGCGCCGGGCAGGTAAGTGCCTGACCCTCACGGGGAGAAGTCAAAGTCCTCAGACGAACCCTGGGTGCCGTCGCCTGCTGCCGTGCTCGCCGTCCCCGCCGACGGGCTCGCCGCTCGGAGGGCTGCAGGGCCCTTACCGCAGCGGGGCTGTCGCCTGGGATGGGTCTCCTGCACGTTACTGCTGGAGCAGGAGGAAGCTGGAGGCTTCCACGGAGCCCTTGGGCTGCAAGGCCAGACCTACGGGGAGGTGGCAAGGAGGGGACGGAGGAAGAAGGGGGCAAAAATACTGTTCTGTGGAACTTGAAAAGACTGTTATGAAGATTTTCTTGCATTTTTCCTATTCCCTCCCCTCTTCCCCCCCAGTTTCATTACATACCATTCATAGCACAGGGGTACCTTTAAATCTGCACGGCCTAACCTAACATTAAAAGCCTATTACAACAGTTATCGTCATTTAGGCCAATTCTCACTACTAAATTGAGACATTTTGTCTTGTTTTCTGGGTTAAATAGTTTCCTTGGTGTGTCATCAAAGCATCAAACAACAAAAATACTAGGCACTTTGTTCTAAAAAGTAAATGGCATATGTGACACACGCGTAACTACTGGTGTCGTTAATATGACAAGAAAAGCCAGATCTGAAAAGAAAAATTCCCAAACCAAGGCTTAGAATTTTATCAGATGATTCCAAAGTGTACTAAGGATTCAATCAAAAGTTAAAAAAAAAAGCCCTCTTCTTTTGTTCTAACATAATTTCCTGTTTTTTTTTATCTGAAAATAGAATTTTTATCGAAAAAATATGTTAATCAAAGAATTCCACAGGCAGAGCCAGTGGGGCAAAGGACACTTGCGCTAGGAAAAGCAAACACAGAAGCAACGAGACACTTGAAAAGTCCCTGGAGGTGGGATGGAAACTGTGCGACAGACGTATCTCCTCGATCTAGCTTGTGTACAGCTTCACGCAAGAAGTCCTCCTTTGGAAAAGTGAGGCATCAGTCACAATGATTCCCTGCAAAAAGGAGATGGGCTCCCAGATTCCCTTGTCTGGAGCGCCTCAAAATCACCCCGGCTTCCTTGGCAGTGGTGGCCAAGCGAGCGCCGCGCAGCACTGTTTTCCACGGTCTGGTCTAACTAGCAACTCAGCATATGTGGTGGGGAGCTCCCGAAATAGCTCCCGATTGCCTCACGAGTGCCAGCAACAGCCTGAAAAGCCTTTTGTCTTCTGGGACTTGGAGAAGTTTAAAATGTTTGGACTTATTTTGAAAGTATTCTTGAAGATAAGAGGGATACACTCCAAGGCGGGGTGAACTGAAGGTCGCTATTAAGATGTTGCACAACGCAACGAACGCGGGTTAGCACAACGTGCACAGGGTCTGATGCGCTCACAGCTGCTGCTCTCCCTGCCCAAACTCAGCCTGAAGGTGGGGACCTCCTGCACAGGCACCCAAGGGCCAAACGCTGGCATCGCCTGTCCCAAACTGCAGTCGGGGCAGGTCAGCGAGAGGAGGACATGGGTTGTCACTCCGACAGCCTGAGCACTGCTAGCGGATCCTTCAGAAAGATCAGGAAGGCGGATCCGTTTTGCGAGCAGTTTGGGAAAGCTGCAATTGCTGTGGGACATATGCTTTCCCTCGTGCTGGGAACGCTAACGCTCAACTCAGCCAAGTAAAAGGCAATTTTTTGACTATGTCTTACATTTCAAACCATGTCTAGTTAAGATGAAGCCCACATAGCTCTTGCATTAGCTGTACTGAACAAGGCAGCAAAGGCTGTGATATCCCTAAGCTGCTCCTTACACTGCAGCATTTCTGGGTATACTGGAGCAACCTTCCCATGTGTTTTGCACAGACAACGCAGCAGCCGCGGTCCTAGACTCATCGGAAACCCCTCCCTGCTGCATATAAAAGCTCCTCTTTCTTGAAACCACATTTACTTTTGGAAAATGACTTCAAAAATATACACATCTGTGGCTTCCCATCAGTGCGGGAGAACAGCTTTTGTCCACATTTCTCCTATTTCTTAGCACGCTCTCCTGTGCCTCAGCCGTAGCTGCCAATATAACTTTCTGCTGAGTCAGGCTGCTGGTTTCCTTATCCCAAATCCCAAACGGGTGGTTTTGAGTACTCCAGACATTTTTCAGCTATAGTTTGAAACCCAACCAAGCCCACAGGGGTATAATTCTTCTGCTGACTGACTTGTGATTGAGTTGGTTTTCTCCTGGGAAGAGCACGCAAGCCTGCAGCAGCCACCCAGCACTCCTCCTCCCAAATCAAGTGAACTTTGTGACTTTTAGCAGCACCGAATAATCTGAATGTGGGCTACTATTTGACCAGCTGGACAAATAGTTGGACTGCTGCTTGCCTGTTTCACCCAAAGAGCTGCCTTTGGGGACAACAGCACCCTGCAGGGTGCAAGGTCCCCCTGCTCTGACCGACCTGCTGCCTGCTGCCGGGGCAGCCGCAGTGCTTGCCAGCCCTGGTGCTTCCCCCTAGGCATCCCGGTGTGCTGACAGGCACCCATAGCAGCTTCGGGGATGTAGCAAGGACCTGGCCCCCACGATGACCTGCTCCCCTGGGTATCTCACGCACCGTCACTTGCCCCGTTCTGCGCCGTGCTCCCGCCCCGCTGTCTCCAACTCACTTCTAAATGCTACTTGGGGTGGAGAAAACCCACCTCCTGCATATCTCCTCCTCAAATGCAAGATAAGGAAAAGTTCCTGTTTGCACCCCTCCGAATGCACCGCTCGACAGCCCTGGGACACAGTGCTTGGATACAACCACCTCTGCCCCTAGCACCAATGCTGGGATGGGACAGCTTATTTTTTACCTTTAACTCTGTAATTCACATCCCTGCACGGCTCAGTAACTTGCATAGCCCTGCCACATATTTAATAGGAAGGTTTCTCCAGCTGTGTCCCTTCCCAGGGCTGGCACTTCTCAGCCTGGAGCACCTCGAAGGTGCCTTGATGCTCGTAGTGGATCCAGCGCCCAGGGTTTCCACTTGAACCCTTCCATGTGGCCACGTCCAGAGCTCACCAAGGCCAGTATAAGCCAGCGACCCCATCACCTCCAGTGGCCTCAGGATCAGGCTCCTCTCCCAGGCACCCACCTCCCCCAGCCACCCTGTGGTTGCTTTGAGCTCATCCATATTCCAGATCCCGTGTTCAGATGCCTACAGTAGAATAAACCAGAGCGAAGGCAAGTCTGCAATGTAGAGATCCATTAGGCTTTATTTACATGCGTCACCATCTCTTTTACAAACTAGATTACAATTTAAAATGGAATACACAAGGCAATATCTACTAACACCAAGTGGAGTAAGCACTGCGTCTCGACTTCATTTGGAAAGGGGCAGAGCTCCAAAACAAACTTGCTTCCAATCTCTGTGTAGTAACAAAGTATATTCATCCAGGGCAGCATCTTTTTTATTTTCTTTTTCTTTTAATATAAAATCCTCCATAAGAATGCAACATGAGAGTGTCTGCTTTCAAATGAAAGTACAAGATAGCCCAAAAGAAAAGTATAAATTGTTCAGCTCTTCGGTATGTAAAGATGGCCATGCGTGATAAGGCTGTGGATTTAAAATTCTTCCAATTTACATGGCTTGAAACAAGAACAGATAAAACAGCTTTACAGATACTGTATACATATTTTTTTTCAATCATGCAACTTTTTTTAAAAAAAGTTAAACATGTGAAGCCAAATGTACAATCCATTTTTCCAACCCATAGTAACGAAATGTATCTGGTCCCCCTTCGCATCTGTTGGCATTGCTAATATATACTGTGTACTAAAAAACAATCACAGGACACCGATTGCCAAGCAAGGACATCACTTCTGAGAAATACAGGGCCTAAAAGGTAGCTTTTTGGAGCAGTGGCACAAATATTTCTGGAATTAGGCAGTGGCCAACTATCTAACTATTGCCAAGAGAAAAAAAAAATGTACAAAATTATTAAATAAAGCCCCAAACCTGTGACTGCAGAACTGCATACATGTCACTTATTTTTCAGAACTTTGTTTAGACAAAGGGTTTAAGTAGTACCTGTGTAATTGTTCTGGACCTGTATCTGTTTTTCATGACTTCAGAAGGAAAATTTCTATGCATAAAGTTGTTCAAAGACTCAAAGGCCAAATTTTTCAAAAGTTAGGTTCCCAAAATCAGCCATTTCCATCTATACATTGACACAGAAAAAAACAGAAGTGGCCCTTTGAATACAGGGAGATGTATTGACCCAGTGCCTCGGAAGATGAGGGCAATTTTTAGCCACCTAAGTGCCCATGTAGGGCAGTGATGTTCCGGCGGGCATCCGGCAGGCAGGCACCTCTCCTTCCCTGGAAAAACAAGGAGCCAGAGCAGCTCATCCTGCTTCCCTCAACATTGCCAGGAGGTAGATTAGGCCTCACAACTGCCAATGCTTTTAATTTATTTATTTTTTTAAAACTCTCTGCTGTCGACTGGTTGTCTCCAAATCTTTTTTTTTCCTTACGTTTTCCGAGCAGAATGGACCATATCTTTCCCTCTCTTTGACGCCAGCGTGAGGTAGCCCCATGGCTTCGGTGGCGCCATGGCTCACTGAGGGAGCGGAAACCGCACGGCTCCGTTCACGCTGACCGCCCCGCGTCAGCAGGCTACAAGGCCGGCTTCCTAGGGAGAACACAAACAACACGATGGAATTTCGCCACACCACCAGGCCAGGCCGGAGCCAGATTTTAGAGAGGTCCCGGGGGTGCTCTCCGGCGAGGCGGTCCCCAGCTCCGCGGCGGTGGCCCGAGGGCAGCGCCCGGTCCTGGCCGAGCGAGGCGGGCCGAGCCGTGGGACACGAGCTGGCAGGGGAAAGGACATCAACGCAGCTCGTGCCTCGGGACGTGCCAGGAGCCTGACAACCACGGGCGACTGCCGTGCGGCCCCGGTGTCCGGGGCAGTGGCCACCACAGGTATCGCCCCAGACATGATCGGCCTCAGATAGCCATATAATAAACTAGAATCCCCACAGTGACCAACAGACCGCCTGGATGTAAAAAAGGAGAGAGAAGATTTTTTAAAAACAAAAACGCTAAACCCGTAGCTGCTCGGGAGGGTGGGTAGGCTACAGGGCTACGATGACCACAACCGCACAGAGCTTGCACAGCCATAACTGCGTGGGGCAACCACGAGGTGCGTCTTCGCCGGGGAGCAGGGGAGCGTGGGCAGGGTCACGGCACACAACAAAACTTCCAGCACACGAGGAGCTGTTATGTCACCAATATCACCTCAGGGACCTGGCGAGTGAGGAGCTGGGGAGGGCCCACAGATGCTCGTGCGGCGTCCGTGCGCGTGACGCGTGGTGGCCGTGGCGGGAGGAAGTCACTCCACACTGCATGGAAACACGTATCGGTGGGAACTCATGCACTGAGACTTTGGGTTAAAATGCTAGTTTGTTCTCCTAACATCCATGCATAATGAGCCATTTCTGTACATAATAAAATATATTTATATATTTATATGCATAATGCTTTTATGCAAAGAAAAAAAAAAACTTCATATATCGCTTTGGAGAATTATGTATACACTGTCCTATTCAGAACTTCTTCACACCGAGTTCATTTGTACCATTGGTGTTTTTCCCCTCTTTTTTCATATCCCTCCCCCCACAAAAAAATACTAATACAAAGTAATCAAACTTTCCAGATTATAGAGAGGATCTATACAGCACCATACCTTTTATTCATTATTATTAATTAATTATTATTCATTTTACAAAAGAAAATCTTAGAAGCAAAATATATAAAACTGCCTCGTCTTTCAGTGTCATTTATCCTGTTACAATCTATGCTCATATGAAAAGCCATTTGTACGATACTGTCACCTTGCCATTCCCTCTCCTGCTTCTTCCACAACGGATTATGCATGATGAGAAGGAAAAAGGAACCAAGGATATGTCCAAAAAAAAAGGAAAATCACTGCTGCGATAACACACCCTGCAACGATCTGTGCCTCAACCCTTGACATCGTCGCTCTCGTGCTACTTGCTGATGCTCAGCCCGTGATGATGCTCTCTGCCTAGTGGCACATTTTCCTCTCCTTTATCCTCCCGTTTTCAGACAGACCTTTACGGGTGGTTACGTTCAACTTATCTGGCAGCGGAGGGGCGGCTCAGCCTACATCCTCTTCCCGGACGAGGAGGCAGCCCGTAGCGGCAGCAGGGAAGTGGCGCCGCTCCGGACGGCGGCGAAGCAGCTCCTGCATCCCTAAGCGCTGTGGAAACGGCCTCCCTGCTCCGCCACTCCTCATGAGCACGGGCGACTGGTACTCGGCCCCGGTGTGACGCTCACGGGACGCACCACCGCGTTTAAGAAAAGAGTAAACACACAAACGAACAAAGAAACCCAACAAACAGAGCACACAAGTCACCTCTCTCTGGAAGCCGGTCAGTTGATTGGTAAAATGAATGCTGTATAGTCAGAAAAGCTCGGGACAGAGCCCAGTAGGGTTATGATAATCAGGGCAAGGTTTCCTTGCATGTACACTGTGTTTTCAGATTCCCCAGGGAGAGAAAGCAAAAAAGGTCAAAAAATCTAAGGAAATCAAACTGGAGGTCGGGGCAGGGGGAGAGGGTGGGCAGACAGGGAACACCTCCAAAAATGAAAAGCCAACTTAAAACATCCCATAAACCATTAATATATTGAAACACCACATACTCATTGACAAATAACTACTGCAAAGGCTACACAGTGTGTTCTCAACAGGATGGTGCTGAACATTGTCTCCACAGCAGGTGTTTGGCCATCCCGGGAAAGGAATATTTTTGCATACTTCAGAATGAGTTCAATTCCAAAAAAAAAAAGAGGAAAAAAAAATAAGAAGAAAAAAAAAAGAG
The DNA here is from genome assembly GCA_013389825.1 of Crypturellus undulatus. NCBI lineage: Eukaryota > Metazoa > Chordata > Aves > Tinamiformes > Tinamidae > Crypturellus > Crypturellus undulatus. The sequence goes on along the minus strand of VWPW01004648.1, from coordinate 74,218 downwards.
GATCTTCACTCAGGATGGGGCTTATTAACAGTCTGCTTCATTAGGAAAATAATGCAGGGTTCACAAAGGTCGTAAGCTGTAAACAGTATCACTGTCCACTTGCTGACAGCAGATTTGGCAAAGGGTTCGCTCGCTCTCTATGTCTCGTGTCAGTTTGAGGGCCTGCAGGGGAGGAAGAAAGAGAAGAAAACATAGTGAGATTGCTGGGAAAAATAAAAAGAAAAGCAACCCCAACAGCCAACAAGCAAACCCAACCACTGTTCAAATTGACAAGCAATTGTCATTTGTTTGTACTCAAAAGCTTTGAACCCTTGAGCAAGTCATATACTGGTCCCTTGTGAAAATACTTCTCTCTTGCCAAGATTTCTGTGTGCTTCTTTACTACCTTTGCTGCTACCAAGCAATAAAGCAAAAGAACTCCCTCTTAAAGGAAAAGCAATGGCCAAGTCATTTACAGAAACACAGTACACTGGATCTTTTAGGTTTTCTCCTTTTCTTCACGATTGCACTTTCTCAACACCACCAAAAGGCTGGACATATCTTCTGTTAGGGGTTGATATTGTACTTGAGTGACAGCTGAAGGAGGGAGGCTGTTCAAGAGGAGCAGCAAGAAGCCACAAACTTTGGTTCACTTTTTTTTCTGCGCAGTTGACATTTTTCTGCACAGCGTAATACACCATCAACAGGCAGGCTGAACTGGGATGAAAAATGTAGTTTAAAAGCACTTAGTGAATCAAACATATAGGTAAGCACCTGGTAGAGTTCTGAAAAATATGTACGTTTAGACATTCCCATGCAGACCTTCTATACCTTCAGACATCCCACTTGCCCGCCACCTGCCCTGCTTGGCAGCTAACTTCTCTTAAAGACCTGGCCCTGACGAGGCTTTTGAAACAAGGGCTTTGTCCCTCACTCCACTTGGAAGCTTTTAAAGATTTTTCCTGTGATAAAAAACTGATGGTTTTACACAGCCCAAGAAAACAAGGCACTTGTTGACACCAAAAAGCAATTCATGTTCATCACAGGAATGTCCCTGCTCTCTAAGGAACCTGCTATCAGGCACCTTCTAAAGAAAAGGATGGATGGATGGATGGAGGGGGCCTGCTGGGACAGGCCCCTTTCCTCTAGGGGAAATCACCCAACTCGTTAGAAAGGACACCACGAAACCACTCTCTTCCGTTCCTGCTGAGGCTATTCTGAGGCCTCTCCTTAAGGCACCAGACACTGATCCGGTGATAACATTTCATTAAAATGACCTATTCTGATAATGCTAAATGATTGATGGGAATTTAATCATTTTGTCTCATGGTTATTAGAGCAACAGCACGACAGCTGCTGCCGGTATCATTCGGGGAGTCCTTCATTCAGAGTGGCTTAGGGAGCAGACAGATTGAGCCTTTCACCCAAACAAAATTTGGATTTGGCCTTAATTATGTAGGTTTTGGCGAGCAGGGGGGTTAGGCTGTTTTTATGAATAAAGAGATTCCTGACTGGATCACCATATTGATCTCTTCATTTCCAAAGAGCAAATTAATGCTAGCTGTTTGTTAGTGTTACTGCCCGGCAACAACTCCATGTCACAAGCGTGTCCTGATGGCCGGAACAAGGTCACCTGGAGACACCCAGTGGGGCCTGGCATCCCCCAGCATAACCCGGTAAGGACTTGAACGCCGAGCAGGTGAGACCAGGCCCTTTTCACCGCCCCAACTTTTCATTAAACCTTGGCACGTGTGAGGCTGGAAACTGCTGACTCCCCAAAGCGCAGATTCATGCCAAGGGAAGAGCCGCCGTCCCGAGCACGGGAGCCCGGCCGAGCAGGTAGCTTCGCTCAGCAGCCGCTCAAGCTAAGCATGGGCTTAAGCTGCGGTGTGTGGGACAAGGCTCCCTGACTTCAAATGAAGCTATTAATTAAAAGTAAACCAGGACAGAAACTCCTGAATAAGTGCCAGAGTAGTGTTTAACATTTAAATTAAAAATGTATGTAAAATATTGTACCGTGAAGACTGGAGGATGAGTGATCGTAGACACAATTTGCACCTGTGGCACCACATGGTATTTTTGTGAGAGCACCTCATCCTTGGTGGTTGCAAACTCTTAACAGACTGAGGCTTAGCAAACACACAGCAACGTCCACAACAGACATGCACCTTCTGTGTTGCCATACGAAAAATATTAATTTTGCGTTACTAGCTTGCTACTTCTTAGGAAGGAAAACCGTATAAGGCAGGGAAGTAAACCCTCACACAGCCCAGCCCTCTGTCTCTTTTATGTTGCATGGTTTCTTGTTTCCTTCAGCTAGGGGCAACCTTTGGATAGGGAGCTTCTTGAAAATAATCCTCTGCCTGTTCTTCTTAAGCCCCTCCCTGGAAAATTCAGGTGTCCCTTGAAAAGCCCCTGCACCAAACCTGAGGTCTGTATATCACCAGCAAGTGAAAATAAGGGGTCTTAGCCTTTCTCCTGAAGTTGGGCGCAGTCAAGCTGGAAACTGAAAGCAGAGGCAGCTCCAAGAAAGACGGCTGTTTTGGCACCTTATGTGCAGAAATTTTCAATAAAAGACACATCTGCTGGACATTCAAAGCAATCACAGTATCATTTCAAAGCAGAGCCCATACATCTACATAGGTGTATGGTTTACGAAAATAATGCCTTTAAAGCAGCAACGCACAAAAAAAAAAAAAAAACATTAAATAAAGGGTAGGTCAAGANAAAGCAGCAACGCACAAAAAAAAAAAAACCATTAAATAAAGGGTAGGTCAAGGTGAACTCTTGCTTTAACACATCCCACGGACATTTTGAAACACAGATGCCAAGCCTGTTCATCCTTTCTGGTGGAGGAGTATATAGCACCATTCAAATGCTTTTGTGTTTTCTAAATCTTTAGTTTGCAAGTGATTATGTGGGAGATGAGGTGCCCCTTTCTTCTGCGCTTTCCCACTCCCTCTCATCTGCTAGCTTGCTACATTCCTGGTAGAAATGCTGCTCTGGGGCTGAGTCCTTGCTTGGCATTTCCCTGCCAGAAACAGCATTTCCCTATCTCTGCCCGACCTCATTCCACCCCTTAGTGGACCGGGGGTCTCCCAAGTTTCAGAGCAGCTCGGAAGTGCTGCCAGCTGCACACCACTCCTGCCTTTGGTTCTCACTGGTGCTAATTCCGCAGTGCTGGAAACTCCTTCGGACCAGAAAGGTGCCGCGTCGGCGCTCCCCGAGAGCAAGGCACACATCACGCGCAGCACGAAAAGCCAGGGCACTGCCACAGAATTACGGTGTTAAAAGCTGCACCAGCAACACACAGTTCCTCTGTCTGGGAGCCTACTGTAGAGCTGCCCACCTGGCTGCAGGGTTTGTTACGTAGGGAAATATCACCATTAAAGGTCTGTAAAACAAGTTCCCTGGGGACCACTCAGTACTGCTCACCAATGAGGGGAAATCCCAATAACTACTTTTATAAGTAACTGTCCTGATGCTCTGGGTATAAACATCTTGAAGGAAATTTTCACCCTTCAGTGGTAGATGGACATTTATTCTAGTGCCTCTGACCCTTGTTTTTGTGATAGCCAGCAGCAGCAGCACTTCTGCTCCAAAACAGGGGCAGGCACAAAAAACAGTAGTAAGTTATGTATGGTGGCAGTTCTTCTCTTGCTTAAGTTAATATTCTGCCTGGGGTTTTCACAGCTCAGTCCTGAAGAATACAAAGCATTTAGAAATGCATAAGGAAGATAACTTTTGTGGATAATCCTTCTAGCATGACAGAGTTGCCTCCTAAGTTTTTTGTTCAAGCAGAATAAAAACGAGGAAAATGAGTGTCGTGACACATTATGTCACAGACATCCTGTACAGGCATAGCATATGCCGTGGTAGAACGGCACTATGCTGAAATGTGGCTCTGTGAGGTTAAAAAGCAAAGTCCACAGGAATAAACAAAAAAAAAAAAAAAGAGAGAGAGAGAATTGGCAATTTAACATACCTTCTTTCAAGGGCCTGAACTTTCAGGCATGTTGCAACTTGCATTTTTCTCTTTAAATAGTACTTGTAAAAATAGAATCTTTCCGGTTCCAAAAAGCAGGCAAAGAGCAAAGGGAGAAGAGCAGAAAGAGGAAGAAGGTAAGCCCAGAACAGGATTTGTAGGAGCTAACAAGTTGCTGTGCTCGTGCTTGCGTATGCGCGTCAAACATCAAAGTAACTTTTGCATTTGCTGCTACTGTTCCACTGCAGACACTGCGAACACAGCGCATCACAGAATCACAGAACGGTCAAGGCTGGAAGGGACCTCTAGAGACCATCCAGTCCAACCTCCCCTGCTCCAGCAGGGACACCCAGAGCACATGGCACAGGGTGGCATCTAGGCGGGTCTGGAAGATCTCCAGAGAAGGAGACTCCACAGCCTCCCTGGGCAGCCTGTTCCAGGGCTCTGGCACCCTCACAGGAAAGAAGGTCTTCCTCATGTGGAGAACTGAAGAAAGACATGAGATCTTTCTCTGTATCTATCATCTGGGTTGGCCAGAACTGCTGAGAGATGCCATGCCTACTAACATGCACGTTGTTCTGATGTATCAGCTGTCTTGTGGGAGGCAGCGCTCTTGTCACGGCAGTGACAACACTAGTGCTTGTTCTTGCAGAGCAAAACCTGTAGCACCACAGTAAGTTCCAAACTCCTGATAATCCAAGGCTTTACTTTTTGTACCTCCCATCGTCCCACCAATACAGAATAAACCTCTGTGATTTAATAGTGAAGTTTCAAACCAGATTGCCTACTTGGGAGACTAGCATTAATTTCTTGGCGTAAAATGACTTCACTTCTACAATCTCATCGCTTACTCATCCTAAATCTACTTTTATCTTTCAATGAACTGTATACTTTGTCTGTATACGACAAACTAGAGGAAGGAGAAGAATTTTTTCTTTTCTTCCATTCTTTCTAATTTTATGTAGAATTTATATCATATGCAATTAACTCATTATCATCTCCTTCATACATTTGAATAGTTTAAATCAGTAAAAAATAGTATGTTGAACTTCTACAACCCTTCATTAAGCTTTCAAGAAACTAAGCCCTACTCACAGGATCACAGAAAAGTCTAGTTTGGAAGGAATTTTTGGAGATCATCTGATCCAACCACTCACAGAAAGTAGGGCCTTAGATTAAGTTTTCTGCCAAGCCAAGTCTTGAACATTTCCAGCAAGGGCAGTAAGTGGGTAAGGTCACTTCTACTCATCCTACACCCAGAAAGAGAGGGTTAGCCCACGCTCACACTGTTGAAGGGAAACGTAGCTCAGGGTTTCCCTAATGTATCTGGACCTGATACTGAACAACTGAATTCACAGGAAATTCAGCAAGAGGAGCAGGCTCCTACAGACTGCACTACATATGTCACTGTGTTGAGGCCTGTACAAAGCAACCATATGCTGCGACACTCATTTTTACACCTACAGATATGTCAATAGGCAGCTCTGCTGGCTTTCCAGCACTAGCCCTGCTACATGCAATTGCCTTTGCCCCAGAACTACCAGATCTGGCTGACTTGAATTCTCTGCCCTGGCCAACTGCGAAAAATTTAGATACGGGGCGTCCTGGAAGGCCTCTGCTTGTGCTGTTGAATTCGGGCGAGAAATGCTGCTTTCCTAACCAGACTAGCAATAGTTGTCCTCATTCTGCACTGTGGGTTCACAGCAATGGAAACACACTCCCTACTCTTTTTTAGTTTGAATGCCCTCGCAGAGTGCTTATTTTTTTCTCTGCCAGGTAGTAAGTCGCTTGTTATAAAGATCCTTTCCGCTGCGCAGTCTTCTCCCTCTCCTCTGCAGGGAGAGAGAGGCCAATAGCACCTAGAGAGATGGCAGAAGAGGAGCTCCACCAGACTCCTGCATCACAACTTAGTAGAAGCATGAGAGTCAAGGCTCTCCCTCAAAACCCTTTTTTCTTTTTTAGTATTTTTCAACCACTCTGTGTGGTAATGAGTGGAAAAGCTGATGAAATGGCCCTGTAAGATTCAGCCGGAGGGGAGCGCTCCCATGTCTCAACGGCACCTTATTAATGGAGCCTGCTCGATCAGGGACAACCTTGAGCTGCCTGCGGGAGATGCCCTCATTCACCACAACCTTCAGCAGGAGCAGAGGAAGGGCATTGCGTGAGCATTCTTCCACCATCCTCCCTCTGCAGGACAGGATAAAAAGCCCAGTTATTTATTTAAGGGCCTCCTCAAACACGGTATAGTGCATTTCTGCTGCCTGTGCTCTTTGACTGCCATGAGTGTGACTTACACCTTTCCGACCGTCAAGTCTTCACTTCAGCAGAGCACTGGTGTCCTACAAAGAAGCCTCTCCACCTTCACTTAGCTGCATGATGTTGCGTTTCTAAACAGAATCTCTGATTATGCACTTCTCTAAGAAAATATGTTTTCAGGGAGCTATTTAAACGACTAGCTCCAAGGAAGATGAGAAAAAAAAAAAAAAAAAAAAAAAAAAAAAAAAAAAAGAAATATTTTGTAACAGCTCTGAAGAAATTAGTATAACAATAAGGAAATAAAAAAAATAAAAAAAAAAAAAAATAAAAAAAAAAAGAAAAAAAAAAAAAAAAAAAAAAAAAAAGAAATCAACCTGTAGCCATTGCAGCCCACCTCGGAACAAGTGCTAATCTGCAGCTCCTAACAGTCACTAAGGCTCATTCACACGAGAAAAAAAGATGATTTAGGAAGACTCATCCTGTAACAAAATGTGCACGCTGTTGATACAGGGAGGAAAGCACTGGGGAGACCGACTGATGCAGGCTGTTCTAAAAATACCAGTTTGTGCTGTCATCTGGTGAGAGTATGTCATCCTGCAATCTTGGCATCTGCAGGGGCAGCAAGTTTCTGCCTAATTATTGCTGTTGAATCACACGACAATACATAATGTACTAATAAATAAATAAATAAATAACACGAAAAGACAAAAACACCCAAACCACAGGATCGGAATCAGTTACCCTGGCTTTAGCTGCTGTCGGTTTGCCTGTTCGCAGCACAAGGCTGTGGAGGGAAATCTGTTTTTTTTTTTTTTTAATGGATCTTTTTCCTAAACTTATGAAGAAACAAAAACCCAACTCCATTAAAAAAAAAACAAATAAATAAATAACCACAGCACCAGCCTCCTGAAGCAGCGAGCGGCTCGCGGTGTGCATAGAGCAGCTCCTGACGCCTTTGCCCGTGGGCGCCGGGCCCGGCAAGCAGCCCTGACTCGCACAGCGCCAGTGCCAGCGCCGCTGAGTCACGCTCCGCTCCGCTCTGCCGCGTTTGCGGGTGGCTGCGGCCGCTCTTGCGAGCGCCTGGGCCCAATCACAGCACGAGATTCAGCAAGGGACTCGCTCGGGCCACGTCTGCGGCCGGCAGTCGCTATTTTCCAGGGAATTGCTGCTGTGCTCATGGTGGGGGCAGCCCTGGCAAGGAGGCCCGGGATTTCCACCTCTCCTCCGCGGAGCAGACATGCTCGGAGCAAGGCCAGCAGCTCCTGTGGGCACCAGCTCCCACACAGCGCGTGCAGTGCTCCTGGAGGGCTCCAAGGTGCGAGGGGGCGCTTGGAGGCACTGGAATCCCGGCGCCCATCAAAATACAAAGTTTTCCACCCAGGTATTTTCATTCGAAGACTAAGCTTGGCGAGTCTGCTGCGCGGCTAGTCACAAAACCACCTTTCAAAGCTTGGGCTGGCTGGAACAACACTCCAATGTTAGAAGCGTGCCGCCACCTTAACCGCGAACCTGCTGGAAATGCATTCTGTTCCGATGGATTTCCTCTGGGTTTGCAGCGCAGCCCCACCTTGGCTCTACATGTGGACTTGCCAGGTCCACTCCTAAAACCTCCTCTCTGAAACCCACAGGCAAGCGAAGGCTGCTCAGTCCTGAGGCTGCTCACGATCCTTGGGCAACGGGCCCTCGAGTCCTGCTCTCTGCACTCACCTTTCGTGAATGGAAAATAAATTTGCTGTAAAAGCAAAAAAATATAATTGTCTTCATGAAACACTGTCCAGTGAGAGCTCTCCAATTCAAAGGGGACAAACTCTCCCCAAATCGAGACCTTTCTATGGTGCTTGGAGCTTTTAACATGGCCTTTTAGTGAATACTGAGTGATCCACAGATCTATATGCTTCATTGCGGATTTCACTCAGAAGCAGGTTGAACGCACATTAACAAACCAGCGAGTAGTCCAAAAGGGTATGGACTACAGAAATATAGATAGACATTTCATTATTTTTATCAGAGAGGCTAGCCAGTATATTTGACAAGATAACACTCTGTTACTGCTAGCAGTTTGTGCACTCTACACAAACTCTACAAAAGGATGACTTAGGACTTAAATGATGCTAGAATAAAATGAATAACTGATCTGTGGAGTGTTTTATGTTCAATTTTCGCTCAAGTCTGCTTGACTTCAGCACACCTCCACTACAGAGCCCAGAGGGACCTAGCTAAAGGGCACATTAAAATCTCTCCCAACTTCTCAAACAGCAAGGCCAGATGAAGAAGTTAATGTCTTTCTTGCAACTTAGGCCTCCTCTAGCACCCCCTTCCCACACTGCCAACAGAGCCATCGTGGGAGCTCCGCTATAAACTGGATCCCTGAAACCAACTCCTTACGCTGCCTATGATGCCTCCGTTTGTCCCACCAGTGGCTGATCGCCAGCTCACAGCTATCCAGGTGGCTACAGATTTCCCAACAAGTCTCCCCTGTCAGGTTGTTCTAGGCCATTGTTTGGCAAAGGCCAAATCCCTTGGGATTCATGGGCTGAGAAGGACCAGAGAGTAGTGAGGAGAGCTGTGGAAATACCAGAGTGAGGGAGGACACAGTAATTAAAAAATAGAAAGTGTTCTAGAGAAAGGTTAGGGAAGAGTAATGTCTTTATTTGCTGATAAACGGTCTGAAAAGAACAGCCTGGTGATTACTGGAGTGGGTGGAGGATATATTCAATACTGTGGGGAAGCAGACACTGCACATGGGGAACGCTCCCTCCAGTGTGCGTGCACTGGCAATAAACTAGCAACGCTGGAGGCTTCTGCCCATGGTTTACGTCCCCTACACAGAAAGCGTAATTCATCTTTTTCATAAGTAAATCTCTCTCTATATGTAGGACATGCATAAGCTAAATAGCTGTGCTTCCTTCTTTTCTTCCCCAAACTAATACTTTCCTGTTCCTCCTATTTCTTCATGGGAAACGTAGCATCCAGTATGGCTAGGTACACCAGGAACCTGCTGTAACTGCTTTAGTCTGCTAGCCATTTCCAGAAACAGAGCTAACCTTGGCAAGGGCAAGCACCTCCTTGCCTTAGATTCTGTAAAGGTTTTTGGCTGAGGTTGTGAAAACTGCCAAGAGAAGATTTTAACTAAAACTCAGGGGTTCCCTATTGCTACGGCAGGCTGCAGGAACAGCTGAGGAAACGCTCCGGAGCGATCGCATCCCATGTCGCGTGAGATGCTCCGAGCGCAGCAGGCGCCATTTACCCCGGCAGGAGCTGCGCAATGGGGCTCAGCAGAAACCACCGTGCGGTGCCGGGGCACCCAGGAGCAGCCTGTGCAGGTGTCAGCGGCACAGGAAGAGGCTTCCACAGACGAGAGGACAGTGATCAGCCACCGAGAACTGCCTGGTTCATAAACCTGCCCTGCGAAACGCGAATCCCCCGCGCAGATGTGTCGCCTCCTTCCCTCCGAGGGTACAGCCTGAAAAAGGTGGAGGCGACTACGCTTGTTACGAGCGCAACGGGCTGGGGCTGAGGGGCAGGTGAGAGCATTTTGGGAGGCGCCAGCGCCTGGGCAGGTCTCCCTCCACCGATCCTTTACCTATACGCAGCCGAGTTCTTGCTAGGAATGTGCCCAGCAAGACTGTCAGTATCATCTATTTTTAAAGTGCCTTTTGGCAAATTGCACCGTCAGATGTTTCACAGTGATAAAGTTCACTTAAAAAAAAAAAAAAGAAAAACAAACTAAATCCAAACTACTCGTGCACTTGAGAGAGGAGACAGCAGCTTAACAGGCGTGGCCTTCTGGAAGCTTCTCGGGAGCGTGTCCCAGTTCTCAAATCACGTTTTGCTCTTTTTTCTCCACCTCTTTCTTACATTACGGGAGGTCGGAGCTGCGGGACCCCAGCCGGCTGCGTGGTGCCGGGCACGCGGCGCCCCGAGGCGCTGCCTCCGCGCGGCGGCAGCTCAGAGCGCGGCCCTGCCCGCAGCACCGCTGCCCGCAGCTCCTCCGCGCAGCCTCCTGCCTCGCGCCGCCGCGAGGGCCGAGGCGGAAAGGGGGCACGGGAGACCCTCTGCCCTAGGAAAGCCATGGCACTGTGCAAGCCAATCGCTCCAGGAGCACGAAAGCTCCGCACACTGACTAAACCGAAGGGCTCCTGGGTCATCTTGTTTTCCCGTAAATGCAGCAGATGAGCACATGCCTTCCCTGGTCCTCCGGACACACAGGAGGTTATCGAGGAGGCTCCTCACTGCTGCTCACCTCCTGCTGCTCACCCCCCTGAACACCTAACTGTGAAACAGAGAAGGAAAACTCAATTAAAGATGAAAGGGCCATTCACTGGCAAATGACGCACCGTAAAGCCAAAAGACACTGACTCCTTCTTTCCATCCTTTCCCCGGGAAAAAAAAAAAAGTTGGAAGTAAGCTGCAGACTGCATGAATGCCTCTTTTAACCTCACCGTTCGGAAACTCTACATATTATCCTGAAGTTAATAGAATACTTTCAATAATTTATAGCTAACCTTTTATCCCATAATATTTTGAAATCTACTCCCTTGTACTAATAAATAAACAAAGGAGAAAGGGCACTTTGTGCAGAGCCGCTCCGCGAGCCAGCGGCCCTGTCCGTGTCAGCAGGCAGAGGCCCGGGCAGCGGCCTCTGTGCAGAACCACAGAGCGGGGCAGGAACAACACTGGCAGCCTCCACTGTCCCCAGAAACTGCCCCTGTGGAAAAGAAGCTCTGAGGAAAACCTCTACCATCATCTGAGGAAAAAAAAGGTCTGAATTAACTAACTTTGGAGGCTAACATCTGGACAGGAGCTCTGTCACAGCCCAAACCTGTACTTCCTCTCATGGCGGAAACCAAAAGCAAGTGCTACTTAGCTATGTCTAGGGAGAGCCCAGGCAATTTTACACATTTAAACCATGAACATCAAGACATTCCTGGCACAGGAGCCTACCTTTGCTATTTCAAAATATAATTCCTTCAGTTGCTGGGTTTTTTTCTGCTTTGAGAAAAAAAATTAAAAATAAAAATAAACATTTTCACTAGGGTACCTGTACCACAGCAAAAAGTACAACTCTGATTCGGTCCTGACCTGTCCCACACAGCAGATCTTCAGTGCCTGGATAGGGATCTTGCACAGCCACTTCTCCCCCTTTCCCTTTGGCACTATTGCACCACTGACTGCAAAGTGCCTTGCCCTATCCCAATATAACACACAGGGAATATGTGAGGCCTTGGCTGCCGAGAAAAAGCCATTTGTTGTGGCTTCAAAGAAGACATATTCCACCCTGGTTCACCTGATTTGTCATTAACTCCCCTTATGTCTAAATTAAGCAAGACACAGAGCGTCAGGTGCACGCTGGCAGTGTTGCAGCTGAAGACTTTTAGAGCTTAGCATCCTTTCCCTCCGCACTCCCCATTCCTCTTAGTTGCACCCGTTGCATACCACAACATAGCAAGCCATCACAAGACAGATTAATACTATTGCTGTGCACTAACTGTTAAGTGATGGGCGCAATAAAACTAGAGAGCCAAGTGTTTTAGCACATCTATGGGGCACTGACCTGTTTGCCCATTTCCCCTGTTCTCAAAGATCCTTCAGCCTGGTACCCAACTCTGTGATGAAGCCTGTTTAGCACCAGTGAAGTTTCCCACATTCAGACTGACAACGTTCTGGGCTGAGATGAGGGAATCAAAGTTAAAATCCAACCCATCTGCATCCATGAGTTCACTGCGGATAATGGACTCCATGTCACACTCCAAGCTCCCATTGAAAATATCCAGGTCCAAGTCACTTGGGAACTTCTCGTGTCCCATGACCGGGAGGTTCACGCTAGAGGAATACAAAGGGGAGCCTGAGAGCGGGTCAGAAAGTGTTTGCATAGACTGATTGACGGATGACTGCTGATGTTTGGTGGATCCCAAGCTGTTTGAGTCATTTAAGCCAATGTTACTGATGGAATTTGACAAGGCACGGCTGCCACTAAGAGAGGAGTTGTGAGACTGGTGCTGGTGATGCGGCAGGCTGGGATTGACCAGACCGCCCTGGCTTGACTGCGCAGCAAACGACATCATGGGGTCACTGCGGAGCATGATATTCCTGCGGGAATTCTGGGCGGACACAGCTGTGCTGGCTTGTGACATGAGCGGGTCAGACTGCGTCATCATGACATCGCTGTGACTGGGCGCATCCGAGGCGAGCAGATCCTGCAGCGTCTGGTTGTTATAATGAGAAATGGAAGAGAAAGTGGCCTGCTTGTTCTCCTGAATGGTCTGCATGGGTGACTGGCGAAGGGAGTTCAGGGACGACGGCCCAAACACGGCGTTGTTGAAACTACTTGATGGAGAACCCAGCCCTGAACCTTTGGAACCATACGGAAAACTGGAGCTTCTCTGCATTATCCCTCCTGGGGGTGACTGCTGGGAGGAAGGGAGTGTTATATTGTCCAAGAGATCATCCATGAGGTTGTCTGTCAGTCCATCATTCAGATTCATTGTCCCAGCCATATCAGTCAACCTCGGTAGCTCCACAGTACATGGCTTGTTTACTGATGGGGACAAGCTCGATGGACTACTGTACAGCATAGGAGAGAGCGGAGCGTCGTCATCCTGAACGTCATCTAGTTCGGTGCTCGCCAGAATCGGGGACAAGCGGCCACTTATCGTGCTGGCGTTGGAATTGGTACGGGAGCGGAAATCTGTCCATGCATCCAGCTCATCGCTGCTGCGGGAAGTGGGACTCCCTGGCCACTTGGCGAGCTGCGAAGGGCTGTCCTCGCTCGCCTCCTGGGCCGTTTGCAGGGCTGCCTTTTTCTTAGCCGCCCGCCCTCTGCTCTTGGTGTACTTGTTGCTATTGTCCATGGACACAGCCCGTCTCCGCGGTGCCTTCCCACCTTTCCCACCATCTGGGTTGATCATCCACCAAGAGCTTTTCCCGGTGCCTTCGTTCTGCACCCGGATGAATCGGCTGTGGAGTGACAAGTTGTGCCGGATGGAATTCTGCGGGAGAGGAACACAACAAAAAGGTCAAGACCAACACGACTTCTTTTGCTGCCCAAAATCCCAGTCACAAAACCAACATTGCACGAAAACATCGCCACGAATGAAAGCACGGGGGTCCTGCTAGCTAGATAAGCTAGGGATATCAGCGTGAGGAAACCAGCCCTCAGCAGCCCTGCAAAAAGGCTCCACGTTTCTATCGGAGTAACACAACAAAAACCTAACTCTACCCACCCTACTGATCTGGGGCTTAACACGCAGCTCAAAAAAGGACCAACGAGGAGTATGTGCTAGTGAGAATACTTCCAGGCTTTTTTTTTTTTTCTTTCTCTCAAATGCAAGTCAAGGATTTCTGGCGCTGGGCCACATTCTCTTGACAAAACAGTTGTGCTACTCCTGACTACTTAAGACGAGCAAGTTTAAAAAGTTGCAGGTGTTTTTTTGTTGTTGTTTTTCAAGGCAAACATTGGCTACATCTATAAAAAGGATAAAAAATACACGCGTTCTACCTGCACGCCTTAAAAACACAGAGCCACTGGGATCAGAGCGTAACCAAACCCTGCAGAATAACTATCCCTTCATTTGCGAGGCACTGAAGGGACTGCAGATATAAATGAACAAAGAACATATCAATCAGCAAATCATTCGCGAGCATCTGCACATTTCCAGCCTTAGGATAAAGAGCTGAAGATGCATGGAATGCATAGGGAAATACTGTCCAGCTTTTTTTTTTTTTTAATAAATCTTTTCAGCATAAAATATCTTTCCCTGCATAAGTGCTGTGGTTTTTATCAGATTCTGAAATGAAAAACACGCCTAAAATTCCTCTCACTCACAGAGGAGAGAGCAGACACATTTGTGATCATCACGTAATGAAAAGAGAAATCATGTTGACTACGGTTCAAAATAGCAACTGCTGTTTTAAACAATCTGCACAACAGAGCGGAGCAGGCTTTACAGACAGACTCCAGATAAGTTTGGGTCAGTGTTTCAGCTATAAAGTCATCTACTTGCCAGGGACTATAATGCCATTAAAGTATGCTGGATTGAGTTGCAGTATAATAGTGCTTCAATCTAGGAGGCAAAGAGCTTTTTATTATTTAACTGATGGTATTTTTAACTGTATTTTGAGTCCAGGGACAGGATCTAGAAAGCTAAAACACCATACAAACCCAGGCTACAAGAGTCTGCAAATCCTGCTGAACAACAGCTAAAAATGCTGGAGAGCAGCTAACGAAAATAATCTTAGAAAACACAGAAAAGAAACACTCGAACTGGCCTACACACCATGCTATGAATCTCCAAACATGAAAACAAACAACAAAGTGCCATCAGCTAACAGTTTTCAACCCATGGTATTCTCATAAAATGGCTTATTTCTGCTGGCAGTAACTGTAGCATGAAACTATCTGGTCTAAAACCACAAAAAAATCCATCAGTAAAATTGTGGGATTGAAACACCTTTCAGGATGAGGGCTCTTGCTTGTGTGGGTATGTGTGCACACACGTGTAATTTTCTATTATAGTATCTTTTTGCTCAGCGTTGGTAATACACAAGTAATAAAAGAATGTAATAACACTTCTGCATTGAAAATTGGTGGTTATGAGAAAATCCAAGCAGTTTGTTTTCCTTTACATTACGCAATATGCCATTTATGCTCCAGTCTTTTTTATTTATTTATTTTTCTTCTGTAGGAAGATTGTTTTCTTAAGCATAATTATGGAGCAATTTATTTTTGGGCACCCCATCTCCACCCTCTGTTCAAACACTGCCCTAAAACCCACTTCTTTCACTTAACCTCCCCCACTAACCTCTGCAGCAACAGTATCTGAGTTTCTGGGTTTCTCCTCGTGTTGGAAGCTCTGCCAAACCAAATTAGGGCTGGATCCTGTAATCCTTCCACACGCGAGTGATGCCACAGAAGGCACCGGGATTGACAATTTGGAGGAGTAAAGCCTGTCGTGCTGTAATCTGGGTGGAAATAAGCCCATTTTGCACCTGGTTTCTGAACCGTCAAAGAAAGTTCATGTCTGCTTAAAATACAAGGAAGGACTCTGAGACGTTTGCCCACGAGCATGTGAGTTATTGATATATGACCATCTGACAAACCACAAGGGAGGTGGGGAGGCCAAAAAAGAAATGCAGCTTATGATTCAAACCTGCTGCTACTCAAATCAACAGGAATTTTGCTTTTGACTTGATCTGGGAGAGGGATTCGGCCATTACGATGGAAACGCAACCATTTTTCCATGCCAAAACACATGAGGAACACCAAAAGATCTATAAAGGCAGTCTCATGTGTCCTCCCTGGAGAACATATGTACAGGGGACAGATGTTGGCCAGGCTGCAGCCCCCTTGGAACGCGCTCGGACACCACCGGTGGCTACAGCAGACGGACTGCGCAAGAACAGAGCAGGGAAGAAATGTGATGAGCTCCTCCCTTCATTAGTGTTACTATTTATACCGGACTTGAAGCATGCAATGTACTTTGCTCAGAGACACAAGACTGAGGTTCCTGCAGATAAGATCAAGAGGACACAGCAGAGCACTGTGCCCAGCCCAGCTGGGTCCCGGGTCCTCAGCAAAGTTTTTAAACATACATATATATGTTTATAAAGGCACTGAGTATGAGGAAGACCCAGCACCAAAGGAACAGAACAGCCAGGGCAGATGTGATCTGAGTGCAGGACAGTAGGGTGGTACATGACTGCATTGCTTCACTTGACTGCAAGCTTCCCAAAGGTTTCTGCTCCTCATAGACACCTCTGGGCAAGGGGTGAGCTGCTTTACCAAGCACTGCTTTTGCGATGCCTCTCGCAGCCTTTCGCTTTTCCTGCATGCCTGTGAGTGCAAAGGACACCACGGTGCAGGGCAGGAGCTGGCCTGCCAGCACGCAGCCTAGCAAGAAATCAGATGGACCAAGTCTTGGTCAGATGGGCAACATGAGGGGTGATACCACTTTCCCAAAGCCCAGAACTTCCAAGGGGTAAATGCACGGAATTATGTTCGGTCCCCTACGCCGTGAAGCAGCCACGATTTGCTCGTGAAGATAACGCAAGCACCTAATTACCCGTCTCTCCTAAGATTGCAAACAGACACGTTTGTGAGCATTTCCAGAGCGCTGCACCCCTAGAATGAGCAGGTACAAGTCTGGTATGAGCAACTGCACGAGCCTCCTGCAAAGGCGTGAGGACGGCAAGTGATTTCAACATTTGTCCAGGCAAAACCGGCAAATCCTCTTGTCCTGAAGAAAGGCGCTCGCTTGCCCACCCTTGCGCGCCTGGGTCTGCGCGCGCCTCTTCCCAACCATGTTTACCTTGTGGAGCCTGTCCATTAACGCAGACACCAGCTGCAAGTGCTTCCCCTGCCATACAGAGTCCTTTTTGTCTGCGAGCAACATGTGGTATCAATTTATCATGCTCAACAACGCAACAAGGAATCCACTCACTTTAAAAATAAGAAGGGAGTTGTGTAACTTAACTCTTAAAAGCCCCTGCTCTGCCAAAAAAAAAAAACAAAACAAAACAAAAAAAACCCTAAAGGTTAGCAAGACGAGGTGCAGCTGGTGAGTGCCCCATCCAGCTTACACACTGCTCTGTTTGCATGTCAGCATGTTGTAGTGGTCAACTCGTTATTTCAGATACAGGCTCCTAAACTGTCAAGTTACATCCACATATCAAAACCAGCGGTTTATTTTCACAACTGGGATACTGGGGGGCAATGAGAGAAAAACAAGCACTATCTGCAGGCTCGCAAACGCTGGTAAGGCTCACTTGGGAGGACACTACTTTATTTCACTCTTTATTAACATATTTAAGGTTCGAACTTCAGCATGTGACGTTTTCTGGAAGCGACGTAGCAGTGAAAGGAGGAAGCTCTAATCCTCCAGAAAAGAAGCCGGGAAAATAACTGCAGTTTATCGGCCTCCAGCTGGCAGGGGCTGACTAAACGGCAGCCTCAGTGGCCCTTACTTGCTAATTGGAATTTCAGTCTCCAGCCGACGTCACTTGCTCCAAATTTTGCAGCCCGCACCTCTTTGGGGATGGATGCTCCTGCAGAGAAAAAAATTCTCCTTTTCTTTAAGAAAAGCAAACCAAAGCAAACTACCTGGTTTGCGTTTGTTGTCCTTGGAAAAGGTGCTTGGGAGTAATCAACACGTTTTGCCCATCTGTCCGGACCAGCGTTTCTGCCTTCTCATGAAGTAACTCAAAATTTTCTTCAGCTACTAGTTTCGTATTTTGTTTGCTTTAAAGTCCTCAATGAGATTCAGTAGCAAGAAAACAGGAAAACAGATGCAGTGATTTCAAAATTATGAATAATTAAAGTTGCCAACCGTGTGCCTGTATATAGGAATTTTGGCTACAGGGTATTTGCAAGCCTCAGGCAAGGGGACTCGGTTTGTTGGTCTCACAGTCTTTTCCTGCTCTGCTCTACAGACCCTAGTGCTGCCCTTCTCAAGCACCTTGAAAGTCTACGGGCCAAAGAGGTCTCTGAATGTTTTATCCTTCCCATCTTTCCTCCCCGTGAGTTTCTGCAAACCAGAAAAGGATAAATATTGTAATTTAGTAGTGGGAGTGCTCTGGAGATGCAGAAAAAGCAAGAAACTAAAGCAAAAGGAAAGCTCTCTCTCAGCACCTGCCTAGCCATGTTGTACCAACATATATCCTTCTATCTGCCTTTTTTATATAAAGCATATATTATGCGTTTTTGTTTGCTATTATATTTTTCCCAGAATTACTGAAATTGCAGGGGGAAAAAAAAGTAGCATTGAACAAGTTGTGCACACAGGAACCAGAGAAAGCAGCTCTGGTGCTGCAGCTTCTTTGATGGCCCCGATCTGAGTTCCCTCCTCACCCTCTCTCCAGAGGAGCCAGGTTTCCAACCGGGATGGCTCCGCAGGTGAGGGAGGCTCCTGGCCACCCTTGCGGGGCGGATAGCACCTGGAAACACATGGCTAAGAAGGCTCGGCCACAGCTTACTCAAACGTTTTTCCTATTAAGAAAACAGAGCTGGGTTAAAACAACTGCTGCCTCACTCTGAAAACACAAATACAGCGAATTGCTGCCCTGACGTAAATAAAGCGCTGCTCAAAATTCACCCTGCCTGGAAATTGTCTCAAAGCATCATGCTTCCAGTTAGCAGAAAAAAAAATCTCCAGTTATTTTACAGTCAGGCGGCTCCTGACCACAGGAGGACTCTAATAACTAACATTTGCTTTGCTCCGAGTGGGCCGTGCTGCTTCCCGTTTATTTCTTTCCACGGGGTGCTGGGCGAAAGGCAGCAGAGAGTGAGGGAAATGTTGATGTTTTTGAATACCGTAAACGCAGAGCCCTACGAGGATGAACAGAGTCTAAGGTGCAGACGGAGTGATGGACGCAGAGGAAAGGCTGGAGGGAAAGGAAAAATTAGCCAAAAGCAAGAAAAAAAAAAAGAAAAAAAGCAAACCACCCCAAAGCGTAAAGCACTTGGTGCAAAGGCACGGCAACGGCCGGGCGACGCGTGTTTGTTTTCTGCGAATTTGGGCCGGGCCCGAGTAACCCCTTTCCCAGCTGTTGGCGCTCCGGGAGGGCCGGGAGAACATTCCATTCCCGGCGGCGCCGGACCTGCGCCGCCCGCCCCGGCGCCGCCGCCAGCGCTCGGGAGACACGTACGCGGCCCGCGCTCGCTCCCCTCCGCAGCCTCCCAGAAATGTCACGCTGGCCCTTTCCCGGCGGCCTGCGGGAGCCGGGACCGGGCAGCGTGACGGAGCCGGCCCCCGGCACCCCGCGCCGGGCTCCCTCCTTCCCTCTGTCCGTGTGCGCGGCTGCAGGTCGGCGCCAAACTGGGGAGCAGTTGGACTCGTTTCCAATCAGCCGATTTAACTTAATTAAGCGGAGGAAGCCACTTCAAAGCGTTGCCAGAAGATTTGTCCATTTTTGTTTTTCTTATAGCTAAACCATGATTTGAGGCGCTCTCTCCATGAGTGGCTTTGGCAGGATCACAGCAGTGCGGTTGCGGAGCACCTTCTGCAGGGAATCGCTGTGTGTCTCCTCCTGCGGCCGGCCAGGCCCCAAGAGCAGCGCAAGCGCCAGCGTAACTTGGTCAGCGCGAGCGCCACGCGTGTGACAGTGCCCGGAGAAACAGCTGCCCACGGTCACAACCGGCCCCGTCCAGGGGTCCCTGCGGCTAATGGGAGACTGTGTTCCCAGAGACCTCCACGGTTACCAAGTCAGACCTCAGTGAAAACAAGGCAATTTTATCGTAAGATAGATTTTTATCCTAAGTGTGCTTATTTTGTTTTGTTTTATTTTATTTTATTTTATTTTATTTTGTTTTGTTTTATTTTATTTTCATTTATTTTTCATTTATTTTTCTAACTACAATAAAAATTGCACCCTCATTTTTCCCTTTCTAAATCCGAAGATCTCTGCAAAAACCTCGCGGAGGCTTGTGGAAATGAGAGTGCTACCGTTCTATTTTTGTTCATTCTCTACATATGGCCGTTACTATACATCCACTATTTAGAAACGTGCATAGGCGTTCTTTCATGCCCCTATAAATAAATGTGAGTGCTGCTGCTGCTTATAATAATTCACTAAAAATAGTAGTTTCCCATGAAAGATCACAAAAACCTGTCAAGGCTGAATCACCTATTATAAATCTATTAGTTATTTTGATTTTTTAAAATGTTTTATCACTTACTAAACGCAAGAAATGCAAAAAACAAACAAACAAACAAACAAAAAAGGCAGCAATAACTTCCACTGTACTGTGGCAGGCTAAAACCAGCGTGCATTAAGAAAGTCTTCTGGGGATTTACACAAGTGCAATGTTCTTGCATGCGGCTCCCAAAAGTGTCAGTTCTGAAGTGACGTAACTCCAAAATTCTTAAACATATGGACTCTATTAATTGGAAGTGTTGAACTGCACATGTTAAATTGAGAATTTGGTGACAGTTATAGCTAATGTGACTGATTAGGGGAATAGATCTGATAGGCTGTCAAATGACGGGACCTTCTAGCAAGGGAGCAACCTCCAGTGCGGCCCTGGGCATTTCTATTACGTAGCCTAATGTGAAACAGGACCCCTCTCCTGAGCTATATAAAGCACCTAATTAGCTTATTATTGAACCAGAAGATATTATCTCATTTTTTTAAATGTCCATTTTAACATACGATGCGTTTCGGCTGGCAGCTCGCGGGTCCGAAGGAACGCTCTGCTCGGCCTCCCTGAGCACTGGTGGGAAGGTCAGCAGGAAAAGCCACTTTCGGGCTTCCTCTCACAGCGGGTCTGATTCTCCGTGGTTAGAAGCTAAACCCCCGTCGCAAGCCCCCGGAAAGAGCTTGCCCGGGTGAGGAAGGCACGTGGCACCTGGAATTACTTACAGGATTACTCCACTGCAAACTGGGCTGGGGTGTGAATGAGGAGCTGATGGATGAGTGTACAGAGCAACTTGAAAAACAGGTACCTTCTCTTTCAAAACTCAATACAGGATAACTATGGCGCTGCTGGCAATAACCTATGCGCTCCTCAAAATATAATGGTAGCTACAAAATATCACTATCTTTTGAAAGTAAAAAGAAATCGGTTTTCCTTTAGACAGATTCTGCATGCAAGTTCTTACTTCACCCAGAATTTATGTTTGAGAAGGCCCTTGCCTTCTAGGCCCTTGCTAGACTTTCTCCTTTTTCCTCATGTTTTCGAGATTTTCCCTCAATGTAAGGAAACATCTGAAACATAGTGCCTGGAAATTGATTTGAAAAACTGCATCCAGTTGCCTTCTGTAAACACCAACGAAACTCACAGCACGCCAGATGACATGGGTGGGCAAAACCACCCCTCCTTACGCCACTCCCACGGGAACAGCAGCAAGGCAGCTCTGCCGTGACCCTCGTCTTCCCCCATCCCTTCCTTAATCTCACTGACACATAAGCGTTACTCCAAGCTGGGCACAGTCCTGGAGATACTCAACCTACGACCCACAGCTCCAGCAGCAGCATTTGCTTCTTTCACGGAAGAAAGCTTCTCAGAGACAGGTGAACACCATGGGCAAGTTCCCAGCCGGTTTCCATCCCTGGCAAAATCTTCTGGACTTCAGCAGGAGCTTTATGGAGCTTGCCCACAGTCAGACCAAACTCTCCTTCTCCCCTTTAAGGTTAATTGCAGCCTCACGGAGCTCCACAAACTGCTTTGGTTTTTAATCGAACCTCATCTCACTTTGATGACTTACATGCTATTGGTTTTACTGGACTTCTTAAAAAAATGTTTTCTGTTCACTTCAGGGTTAAAATATACCTCAGGAGCTAGCAGAAGGGAAGATGACATCTACTCATGACACTGCCAGTGAATCAGCTCTTCACGATGGCAAGCAGGACATTCCTGTTTCACATGTAGCTGGCAGCAGCACCATCCCAGAAACCTCAGAATCGAGGCAAATGCACAGGTCTCAAAGCCTTCTTTTTTTCTCTTGCTTCTTTTGTTTTTAGACTACTTATTTCATCCAAGGAACTAATATTACGGTCTTCAAGAAAACTGCAAGTGCTAGACACTGACCCTGAAGCCAGGTCGGGACCAAATCCCTCAGGACTTCCCAGTGTGTCATCCATCGGTCCCCACCCCGCCACCAGCGCCCGAATAGCACAGTGATGACTGGAGACCTTTCATCTTCCCGGTTCGAACCTGTAGGATGAGTAATTCCTCCCAAAGCCAACGCTGGGGCCCTGGTGGGGCCTTTGCACCTCTATGGCCAAGTACATGGGTGATGTTTCAGAGCGCAGCTGAGGAGCTGCAAGGAGCAGCAGTTTGGGGACCTTGACTGGGTGAGTGGTCAAAGTCTTCACTGCAGATTTGGGCAAGCGTTGGCTGCCCTGTGTCTTGCAAGCAGGGTGAGTTCTCATTGCAGAAAGCAGTACACAAGTGGAAGACACTCTGCACCCTTAGCTTACCATCTCAACAGGCAAAGAGATATAAAGAAGTCTTAACTCAGTGAAAATGTGACAGAACATAAAATTGAGTGGCTTTGTGTTTTTTCTTTTCCCAGTTAGTCATGTCACCCGCCCTTCAAGATAAGCACCAAGGCAAGCTCTCAGTATCCCGAAATGGTGTCACTTTCCTGACACTGCTCTGCAAAAATTTTATGTGTGGATATGACAAATCAGAATGTTTGCCCTTCAGAGTTGCAATAGCTGTATGTGCTCTGAGCCAGCCTCCCCATCACAGCAGATGTGCTCTTACAGTGCTGTGATGGGTAAATTAAAGCCTTCTTCTCAAAGAAATGAGCGGCCAATCCCAAATAGGATGTATGGGCACACATTCCAAATCCTGCATTTAGGGGAAAAGAGGTGAGATATATTAGTGAAACTATATAGCTTGAAAAAAAAAAAGTCCATTTTTAACATCTGCATGTCATGGCCAAAACATAGGGAAGGACAATGCTAAAAATGACAATGCCTTTGGATATCATTCTTTTTCTTAATGGCGCTCTTCAGAGACTTCATAGCTCCAGAACACCAGGCCTCCTCAGCATGCCAGGGATCACCATTTCCACGAAATGGTGGTACACGCGAAACAAGCACCTTCCACCAAACACACTAGGCCAAGTTTATGTGCATGGAGACAGGTTAGCTAATGCTTCTACCATAGGAGCTGGTATGAGAAATATAAAACATGCTAACACAAACCAGTTTCATATTTTGGGGATTTTTTCTCATCTACAAGCAGCAAGGCTCCTCTTGGTAATTGAAAGTTGGGGTATCTAGAAGATAGCCATGAACTGACCTGGCTTTGAGTTATGGCTGGCAAAGTGTACAAGGTTGGAGAATGAGAAACTCATCTTGTTTGCAGGCTCTGAGCACATGTCCTGCTGCATTGCATACAGATTCTTAACTACAAGGCTTACACCTCAGGCATATACCTAAATGTGTGTTCTGTGAGCTGCTTTTCAGTCTTCAGCAGGAATATCCATCATGTGTTGAGTTGCACATCCATGAGTCTTAGCCATATGGGTCGTTATCAAAAGGGAGGAGCAACAGACACACAAGGAAGTTTCCAGTTTCTTTCATAGGCAAGTTTAGAAGCTGGGAACTTTCTGGTAGTTTTGTATCAGGCACCCTTTGGGGTAACAATATATGTATTAATTGTTTTCAGCAGAAACAGGTTCTTGGCGCCACCCAGTCACAGTTATAACCCCAGCAGCCCTTCAGCAGCAGAGTGACAGTTGAGTCACTAATGTTAAAACAGGGATGAGAAACGGGAAATAAAATAGCAACTAGGCTACTTCCCCCGAGGAGCTAAATACACTCTTTAATGGCATCTTTTTATAAGGTTGACAAATCAACTGCTCTGGCGAAGAATTGTTGCCATCATCAGAGCTACAATGGGATGACCCCAGACAACCTATCTCCGTCTAGTATTTCTCCCTCCCGTGACACATAAATAAGTAGCAAGAGGCTGGGAGGCTGCCTGGCCTCTCCACACGCTCTGCGCATTCGAGGAGACGGCAAGCAACAGGTTTGGGAGCACAAACCCCACCGCTGTGCGCGCGGCAGCGCGGNGTAGCAAGAGGCTGGGAGGTTGCCTGGCCTCTCCACACGCTCTGCGCATTCGAGGAGACGGCAAGCGACAGGTTTGGGAGCTGCTGTGCGCGCAGCAGCGCGGGGAGAGCGGACGCAGCAGACGAGGCACCTGGACTGCCCGGCAGCTGCAGCAGCTACCGTCCCCATCAGCTGTTGCCCCCCAGCACTCGGCCAGGGTCCCAGGGTCGCAGGGTCCTTAAATAAGTGCATCTAAAGCAGGCAAAATCAAGGGGTTGGGAAATCTTAAAGTCGTATGGGTAAAGGAGCATCTTTTCACTACTGCTGCCACAGTGCTGGGCACATCTGACTTTTGCACCCACGGGACCCGGTCACTTGTGAGTTATATTTTAGTAAGGTAGCTTTGCAAAGGCGCATGCCAGAAAACAAACCTCTTGCCAGCAGAGGATTTTCCAAGAACCCAACCGAGGCCACCTGACAGCCCTTCTCTATTAGAAGACTCCAAACGTGCTCATAATGCATCATGGTACAACAGGGTGAAATTTTTCCTCATTTTGTGTTGTTTTAAGAGAGCCACTTTTTCTTAGCGCCAGAGTTTGGGCTAACTTTGGCCCACTTGCCAAATGAGCAACATTTCCACGTAATGAATCCCACGCATGTCTTCACAGCCTCTCTGTCCAATTACTTCAAAGCACTCCATCCATGACTTACCACAACCTCTGGCCACGTTAGCATTATCACTTCAAGCATAATCCGAGCATGATCCTGAATAGCCAGTAGGCGCCGTTCATGCAAGAAGTCTGGCTGACCTCTCCGAAACGCTTCACGAGAGACAAAGTTTGCAGGATGAGGCCTAAATTGAAGAGGGGATAATCTCCTCCCTCTGCCTACTCCCTCTCCCTCAGCTCTAGCATCCAGTACACAATGTTCTCTACTTTGACACAGTCTTGAAGGCTTTAGACCTGAAGCAAGAGAAACAGAATGTGCAAGTTCCGTGATTCAAGGGTATTTAAAAGCGGAAAAAAAAGGGCAACTGTTAGTCAGAGTCTTCCAAGAGAGAGAATCGGTCTGCGTGCCAGGAGGCAAGAGTCCATAGCTTGAATTTCAAAGGCCTTTCAGGAAAGACTACCTCAAGATACTTTCAGAAGCTAATTTACACAAGTCACGCTTTGGTACTCTCCCATCCCAAAACCCTTTTTTCTTTTCATTGGATTCAAGGCAAAACTTATTTACTCCACTATTTATGTACACTTAATGTCAATTAACTCTGGATGGCCGATATATATTGAGACTTTGCATGGTCTGCAGAATAGCCACCAAGAATTAGAGTGACTTAAAATGCCCTGGTGGTTCAAGCCTATTCCATCCTCTCGGTACTTCAACCAGCAAACACAGACTGCTTTCTTCTACCATGCCCCCTGCCCTTCACCTCTCCTTTCCCAGGATTTGGACATTGTTAGAACTTGATGAGATGCTGTTTGTGGTCATGTTTTTTTTTTTTTAAATAAAGTACTGTTTGAAAATGGGATCATATCTCAGGCTGCCTATAACCCAGCACCCCAACACCGCCCAAAAGGCGAAGCTGGAGTTTGCATGTTTAGATTACAACTGTAGCGAAATGGAGACAAAAACTGTAAGTAATCCATTTTAAATGCATGCAGGCTCCAGAAGGGCTGCCAAGACGCTCTGGCACTCACTAGCGCATTAAGAACATTTGACTTGTTCCACTCCCAGATTTCCACTTGGAGTCCCTGGCGGTGGGAAGTCATCTCAGGACAAAAGAGGGTCCAGAAGAGCACAGCACCTGCAGCCTCGATCTGCTAGGAGGGGGCCAGCTGGCAGGGCCAGAGCAGCGACTCCAGGAGGGCACCAGGTTTGGTGGCTTCAGCAAACTGCACTGCCCACGCAGGACACATGGGGCCAGGCCCGTCTGCTAGAGCACAAACAGGGACCAAGAGAGGTCAGTGTGACACAGGGAGTGCTGGCAAGGGCCTCGCAGACACCCGGTTCTACCTTCCAGAGAATCCGTGCTGGCTGGAAGGTCATAAAAGCTCCGAAGTCTAACTCTAGTGAGTATTAATAGTAGTCACACGCTCATCAGGAGTGCCGGCTACCCTTTCATTAGCACACACTGTCATTTCTGCATTGGGTGAAATAAAATGCAGCAGAGGATTCGGGACACTGCAAATGGCACGTTCTGCTATGAGGATGTGAAAAGAAATCCAAAAAAAATTCTCGTCAATAGCTGGTTCTTACAAAATGCCGAATCCTGTCTGCAAGGTGCTGAATCCCCTCAATCGTGCTGACTTAACGGGAGAGAAAAGCAATCTGCTAGATCAGCTAAATCCTGCTCACAGGATTTCCTTGCAGCAGGGTTTGGTTCATACTGAAGAGCTTTTGGAGCCGCACATGTCAGATGACAAAAAGCCTCTTTTGTTTTGCTTTGTTCTCTTGAAAGTACCTAAGCAGAAGCTGGAGGGTGAATCCCACCACCAGCCAAGTTTGCATAGGTGATCCTGAGGAAAAAAAATAAGTCGTGTGCCTGAGAAGCTTTATGGTGTCATGGTGTTTTCCTGATGCACAGATTTTCGGACATTGCTCATATACGTTGCTGCGAGCTCTCCACCTCCTCCCACCCAGCCAAGAGCTCCTTCTCAAGCACTGTGAGACAGGCACACAGGTTAAATCACATCATTCCTTCAGAGTAGAGGTGTTTTTGCAAATATGGTCGTCTTCAGGAGTAGCAAAAAAAAACAACAACAACAAAAAAACCCAGATACTCCTACAGGACATGATAAACTTTTCTGGGGGGCATCCCAAAAGTCCCAAAGCAAAAGGTAAAGCTAGAATGGAAAATCTGGGACAAATGTCCGCAGGTATCACAGCCCCTCCACAGGCACTCAGAATGAGTGTTTTCCACCAGCAGCACCACAAACGGCCTGGGAGCATCACCTCCCACTCGGTATACAGCAACGGAAGGCGTTCGTATGGCACCGTGTGATGAGCACTTTGCTTTCTCCATATCCGACTGAACTCCAGTAAGAAACAAAAATTTCGTGGCGATTCAGGTAGAGCTGACAAAGACTGAACAAGGCCCAAGTATTTAAAAATTGAAACTACAGCAGAAACAGCATGCGCATAGTATCAATGAAGGCAAAATGACCATCTGAACAGCTCATTTAAAGCCATGGTGGAGTCTTCAGTGCCTGAAGTTTTTGCATTTAAAGCTGGATATTCTTCTAAAAGATGAGATATAGCTGAAACTGAGTTGGGGATTTGCTGTTGAAAGAAGTGGCCAAAGTCCTAAAGCTTAGACCTTAACCTTCTAATCTGTGCAAGTCTGTTTGCTGGTTGTACTTGGAAAGTTCAATTCTGCTTTGCTAGCGCAGGCATTCGCTGTTAGGAAGAAAGTGAAGAATTACCACAGGATACCATGACATATGACGTAAGTACCCAGGGAAAGTGGTACACCCAAAAAAAACCCTCCAAAATGTTAAGGGAAACGCACACTGCTTGCGCTGCGGCACAAGCAAGCAATAAACGCCCTGCCAGATTGCTCTGTGTCACCAAGAGCTTTCCAGTAACTGATCCTGCCTTGGATCTCAAGTGAGCTCTGCTGTTTGCTTAGGAGACTGGGTTCACGTGGTGGGCTCGAGGCTCTGCACAAGGAGACTTTCCGTGGAAACGGTGGCAGCTTCCCGCGAAGACGTAACCGCCGCGTCGCGGCGTGGAGCAGCCCTTCGTTATGTTTATGTAACTAGAAGTATTAGTATTTACAGCAAACGGCTTCTTTTTAACATCCTTCACTTTGAATATTTGATATCCTTTATGAATTTTAATGGACCGTTGTACTGTCTTGTGTTTTTTTGCTTGTCATTTAGTACACTCGTACAGTGACAGGCTAATGAACTCCTGAGTGATGCGAGGAACTGTGCGGTATGTCATAACATCTTGTTTTATAAAATAACAGGGCAAAGCCTTCTCTACTTTTGTACCAAGCACAGGTTCTCTTCTTTGTTTGCCCCAAATGACAGTGAAAACTATGATTTGAGGGAGAAGAAGAAGAAAAAAAGCAAAATAGAAACAAAACTGCATCATCGGTTTTTCATTTTCTTGCAGACCTCATCATCAAAACCAAGGTAGCTGTGCAACAAGGGGCCCTCTATCACCGCAGCACCCTGCATGCAAAACTTTGGACCGACATAAGCAATTGCCTTGTCTGCTAATTTGATTTCTACAGCTCACTGCATGGGGACGTGACCGATAAGAGCTGACGGGCACCTCCCGCCGCCGGGGTTCAGCAGAGCCCCGCATGTGGCACTGTGCCGCCAGCTCCAGCTCCGCCAGGGCCCCGCGTGCCCGCAGAGGGAGCAGAGGGTGCCGCTGCCTGAGCCGAAGAAGCAACTTCACGTGCAAGAAGTTACACGTGGCAAGAACGACCCAGGAGGCGACACAGTTCCAGCCTCCTAAGGTGAGGGGCAGTTGCCTCACAGGAAACCTCTGGGAGAGTCAGGAGGCAAGAGAGAAGCTGGAGAGTATCATCTCAGCAACACTAGTGCATCCTCCTGTTATGGGAAAGTCAGGGCTAAGAGGGGCAAACCAGGCCCAAAGCAGAGCTGGGGGACTTCTCTGCCGTACCTAAGTGGAGCACCTCCGTGTGTGTGGAGGCCCTCAGGAAAGTACCATGGCAAAAAGGGAAGAAAGGGGAAAAGAGTCAGGCCAACGGGTATCGCAGGTGATTGAGAAGAGTATTTGGTGGGTAATAGGTGGGCAATAAACCGCAGGCAGATTTAGGTGTCTGCTGGTAAGGCTTTTTTTCTGGATCAGGATAGGTAGGGAGGTGTGAGGGGAACATGTGAGAACCTTGTTTACTGGAAAAGTGCAATTTTAAAACCCTCAGAGAAGACATGTCAAATAATTGAAAAGGAGACTGCTCAAAACGCTCAAACTTCCTGCATTTACATTCCTCGAGGTGAAGGTTGTACAAACACCCTTGACCTTAACTGCTAGGGACACTGTACTAATGGTGGAGGAACCAGTAGTTACACGACATGACACCCCCAAGGGACAGACGTGAGCAACCTGCCCTCAATGGACCAACAAAAATTTACTGCTTCCCCTGGGGCTTGCAGGGCCAGTTCACAACGAAACACAGAGCAGAGGAACATGCTCCCGGGCACGGCTGTGTCCCCTGTCCCTCTCCCAAAACACCAGCTGGGGCTCAGGGCTGTCCCTCTCCCAAGTGGCACCGAGGCATTCCTGGGACCCATCAGCCACCGGTGCCAACAGTGACTGCATCATCCTGAAACAAAATAAACCTGATTTACTCCTACCAGCAGCACCACGTTTTGCGGAATCTAGACAGAAAAAAGGCCCGCGTCCGTCTGAGCTCTGCGCAGTACCGCCGCATGCTGCGGAGCTGCTGCGGACCCAAACTCCTGCAAACGCGTGCGCAGGTGCCTGTTCCCAACGAACAGCTCCCAGACAGCTGCCTCCTTTCTGCCTGCAGAGATTTTTTAACTGTTGATAGTTCCTTTGATCTGCTCCTGCTCAGCATTGGCAAAACAAACTGGCGCTGAGGCAGGAGCTTCCCAGTTAATAGCTTCGTCCATGGACCTTAATCCCCCCCGGAGGCACCTTCCCAGAGTCATTTTATCAGCAGCCACCGTCTTGCCTGCCTGTCTGTTTTCCCAGCTCTTTGCTGTTAAACCAACTCCACAGCAGCGCGGCCTACGGTAAACACCTCAATACTGGGAAAGACGCCTTGCCCGTGTCCTGCAGGAGAGCGCGCACCGCGCCGGGATGGAGCAGGAAGCAGAGCGCGAAGGAGAGCGCGAAGGAGAGCGCGAAGGAGAGCGCGAGGCTCCTGCTGCCTCCCTTGAGGCAGGTTGGAGGTCGGCGCTGGGAGCCCCGGCTCTCCCACGTCCCCATCCTGCCCTGACACACGGGGCTTGTGAGGACAGGAGGCAGCCAAGGAGCACTGCAGACGTGCTGGATGATTCACCTGGGACAACAAGAAGGTGCTACGGGCTTTTTTTCTCACCCTTCTCAAGTAAAGGACTCATATCAAAGAAACAAGTTTTCTCTGTTAATAAAAGACACAAAGCTCTTAGCACCTGTAATTTTAGCTTTAGATGATAGCAAACTATTTAACACTCCATCTTTTTATTTCTCTTCTGAAAAGTCTCAAGCTCCTCACTTTGGTGTCCCTACAGTAATTAAACAAGCATCAAATGACAAGATAACACATGGATAAACCCCTGTCTCTAGCAGGAACTTTCCTACTCAGGTATGCTCCCTCAGAGAAAATCCGAAATGAGCCAATTCTGCTTTTCTTCCTCCTTCATTTAGGAAAAAAAAGAAAAAAAAGAAAAGGAAAAAGAAAAAAAATCCAAGCAAGGCCACTATGTGATACAGCCTCAAAGCCAGAGCTTTCTAGAAAGAAAGGCCAAGTGGAAGAGCTGCTCCTGAGGAGCTGGCCTGACTACACAAACACGGTCAGTTCAAGCAATGAGCAGCTGAGGGGGTTCCTTAAAATTACACATTATGACTGCTCCGTGGCCTGGAAAGAGGCAAAAGGGCTTCTGCAACTTGAAAAAAAAAAATAGTACATCTGCTACAGCTGGAGCACGAGAGCAGGGACAGGGAAGTGGTGAAGAAATGGAGACGTGGCCACAGGTTTTGTGCTGACTGAACTTCTGCCTCTCCGCTCTTCAAAAAGTCCTATCTGGCCAGACTATCTGACCATCAAAAACCACCCAGTTACAGGTCAGGCAAACAAAATCCTTGAAACCCTCCTAGGAGGAGGCGGACAGGAGGTGCCTGGATGGCGAAACGGGCAGGAAGCGACATATCGGCTGGAAAAACCACCATGAATGCAAAGCCAAACCTCACTGCACAACACATTAAAACCCCGAAAAGGGGAGAAGTTTCTGCAAAAACATTTTAACAGGTTACCTTTATGTGGATGACTCTTTGCTCTCGCCCAGACTGACTCACCCTGTGAACAGCCTGATGGTCTATCTGTCTGCCAGTGCCTGGCGAAACTTGAATATCTTGTGACCGAAACGACGGCATCAAAGGCTGAAGTGCCGCAAGGTAACAAGGTTTTCTTTGTCCGGCACCTCCAAGTGTACCGGCGTTTCCCTCACCATAGCTCTCATGCATCTTACAGGTCTATATCCTCCATGTTTCCACCTTTCGGACTCGGTAAAAACCTGGCAGATTCAGTCTCTGCCTCACCTTGCGGCCACTGCCCTCTGCAAAGAAGTCTGCAGTATTTCACATGTAGAATACCAGTACGGGGGGGAAAAAAAGTACTTTTCCTTAATGGGGGATCTATATTTCAGTCCTTTACTTCTCTCCGTAGAAAATGTCGCTGTCATCTATGCAAAGAAGTTGCAAATACTGGAAGACACGACTGCCATAGATCAGTGTGAGCACAACACCAACTCTTACAGCAGGCAATCTTCAATGGCTCCTGCATGCTTTTCAAACTACTTACAATAGTTGTAAGTAAAAAAAAAAACAAATAAATAAATAAGGTATTACTTATTTTCCTTGCTTTCCTTCCCAAACTAGGAACGTTTAACTATCTATCAGGTGACAATATAACTTAAATATTTCTCCTGTTCTCAACAAAAACAACAAGAAAAAAATATTTTAAAACTAGTAACCAGGATCAAAACAAACGTACAAGCTAATGCAGCGTGCATTACTCGGTGATACTAAACACTATACACCCACCTAGCCTTTTTACTTGATGTGGTTGGAAACTGCTAGGCAAGGTGGAAAAAGTAAAGTAGGCTGCTTTTATTTTTGGCATTTGTTTAAAAGTTGAGCCTCACTGCAGCAGTTTATTTACTTTATCTCCTCCTGTTGCTTGTTGCCAGCTGGGTGAAGATACTTTGCGGGCTAATTCTCGGAGGGTGGGGGGTTCAAAGATGTATCATCACCCCTTGTGATTTCTTGTTACACAGGCTGCCATGCTACAACACAGACCAAACTCCGTTGGGAGAGGACCTTGTCTTCCTCGCTCGGAGCTCAGCAAGTTAAAGCCCTGTCTAGCCAATAAAGCTCTTTACCACAAATATCCTTATTAAACACAGCCTTATCAGAGTCCGGTTTCTGGAGTTTTAAGCAGACAAGAATTGACTCTGTCAATATTTAAAATTTCCAGCCCGGATTAGAGCCCAGACCCAAGGGGATGCGGCAGGCGTGAGAGCCTCTCGCTGGGCATGGCTGCCCACGCGGCCCTGGCAAGGGCTGAGCTTCCTCCCCACGAGTCCCCAGTGGGGACCTCAATGGGGACTTCAGTGGAGACCTCACTGGGGATCTCAGTGGGGACCTCATTGGGGATCTCAGTGGGGAATTCGTCAGGAATCTGAGTGCAGATCTCAATGGGGACCTCGGTGGGGACCTCAGTGGGGAGCTCAATCAGGACCTGCTCCTGTAATGTACGGAGGGAGGACTCCACAAAACATCTTTCACATGGCACCAAAAAGGCAGTAGTAAGGCTGTTGTGCCCTTTCATTAGGGATCCATGTGAAGGATCCTCACGCTGCCCTTTCCAATGGGAGGAAATCTCAGAAAAAAATCAGTGTCGCTGCACTGCTCCTGGCAGGATGAGTAAGGCTGGAACCGAGCTCTCAGGTGTAGGTGCTGGGCTCTTGCCAGGAAACATCAGCCAACGTGTTACTGGAAACACTGCACTGTGCAGGGTTTTTGCTTTTGTTTGTTTTTTTGCCAGATAATCTATTGTACCAACCTGATACCGCACTCCTTACATTTGATGCCACCAAGGAAAATTGTGGTGCCTGGCATTGCAAAATAATACTTCACACATCGCAGTATTAATACCTATGAGCTCACAATTGCAGTAAGGGAGATTGCAAGTCTGCAGCTCGCTTTGTAGTATTCCCCTGCCCTACCAGCTGAGAAATGAAAGCATCTTTCCTGGGACTCACAGTATTGCCACCAGCAAAGATATACGGAAGTGCCGCAAAAGTGACATAGGAACAGGTAAAAGGATATGAAAATCACAGGTCATGCCTATTGGCTTTTTCTGTTCTTCTTCTGTGTTCTTAGAGTGTCATGTAAAGCACCAAAAGAAAGGCTAAAAAGAAGCTGTGGGAATACGGGAGCAGAGTGACTATTTTGATTTTGCATTCATTTGTACTGTATCAAGGCTGAATTACAGCCTTGGCTTGAAAACCAGAACATGTACTGTTTGCTGCATATTAATCTACACATCAAAATCTACACGCCAATGATTGCTCAAGATTTCACTGCAAATTCCTATGTACTTCTCACTGCCCAGTATATCTGTGCATGTCCCAGAAAAGCAGGAGTAAATACATCTCAGTACATCCCAACCTACAATGATTTTTAAACCCTTCCTGTGCCATCGAGCTCACTTCACAATAGCTTTTAAATGGTTGATTTCATTAAACGGTTAATGAGTCCAGTTACGAATGTCAGGAAAATGAACTTGTATCACTTTTGGCATAAAGTCAGTAAAAAAAAAAAAAAAAAAAGTTGGCTTTCTGCTGTAGCAGAAGCCTAGAACATAAACAATGCACACACAGCATACATTGCCAAGGAAGGGAATGCAAACAAGCTTAAAAACAGACGGGCTCTCTAGGTGCCACGTGAAAACAAGCGGGGAAGAAGCCATTGTTTTAACCACTTCACCCCAGGGAATCAGGTGCAAAAACGGCCGTGCAGTGAGTTAGATCCCCATGATTAATCTCTGTGTTGGTGCTGGGAAAACCAAACTTCTGCCTCCAAAAAGAAAGAAAAAAAAAGTAATACACTAGATCCTAGGCTCCCCTCGAGCTTCAACAGGACCTCTGTGCAAGACCTCTGTGGGGAGCAATAGCAGAACGTGCCCCATAATGCTGAGGAGCCCTGTAAATGACTGGGGTTTTAAACCCCACCACAGACAGCCCAACAGACACTCACTTACTATACTCTGTGTGCAACTTTAAATTATTACCCATTTTAACTTTATTGTGATTTTAACATAGCAGCATTGAGAAAAAAATAAGTTTTTTTGGTGCTCCTGCTGTATTAAGGATTGGATAGTAGAAAGAGACAGGAAAAAAATCCAGATAGGAAGTGCAGATGATGCCGAGTGAAATATTTTCAGTTTTCTTCACAGTGGTTCTGTGTTTACAAAAGTCTTTGGTATGAGCTTTTTAATCCTACTAACTATGCAAAACCTGCTCGTGCCTGTGTGATCAGATTTCTTCTGAATCCACAACCTCCTTGTGCATCTGCATAGCCCACCCCTCCAAGATAAATGTAATGACAAGAGTTAAACGAAAAAAGACAACAAAAAGAGAAAAAATGCACTCTGGTGCTACAGGGGGCAAACTGGAAAAAGGTCTGTGGCTCTGCAAAAAATCACAAGAAACAGCCATCACGTTTTCACACAAATACATGGCCCACAGGTACAACTCAGCTTTAGAAATGCTGGTCTGCAAGATTTTTTCTTGCAATTTACCTTCCCTGGGCTCTAGCTGCTGGTATCAGAGCCATAAACCAGCCCTGTGCAGCAGCCTCACGGAGACAAGAGTCCTGCAATCACCGAATTTAACACAAGAAATAAACAGGCAGGGCAGCAGAGAGCCCTGGCTGCTTGCCTCGCTCGCTGCAATGGAAATATGTGACCAAAGAAAGGATGTAACAGAGCTGCTACCAGCCCCAGCATTTAAGGTTTCCTTTTATTTAGCCTGCCTACTTCAGAGCTTTTAACGAGACAAGGCCTTTACCCTCACAAGAACAAATATTGCTTATTTAGAGTTATTCATCCTTCCCCAAAAGAAATGAAGAAGCTTTCAATGAGCCAAAACCTTTGGGGAGATTTTCAGTCACCAGAGGCAGTAGTAGGTGCCTTGATTCCTACTCAAGTCAGCAGAAATCAGGTGCCTCACCCATTTGTGCCTCTGAAATCCCCTCCGTAATAGCTTAATGCAACAAAAGGGAGAAGCAAATGGGTTTTGTCTATAGGCTGCTTCTCAAACAAAGAATACAAATTGCATGTGACAGGCTGCTGGGTGAGTTTGACTGTATTTGTCTACGTGCGAGTGGAAGAGCTAATGGAGAAGCATGCAAACTCTAGAAGCGCATATTGCTGCCAGTCATTTTAAATACAGAAATAACAGCCATCTCGGCGATCCTGCGGGCCCTGTGGCGCCGGCTCCCGGGTACGAGCGGCCCGGAGCTGGTGCGGCCGCGGCAGGCCCGGCTCCAGGGCACCCATGGTGCCCGCTCGGCTGCGAGGTGCCCTGCACTAACCTGGCTCCTGCGGTGCCAAAGCTAGCGCCCGCCACCCCTCAAACCCACCGCTCTCTAACAGCGGCCGCTGCCAGGGCCCACCGCGTCTATTTGCACGGGCATCACGTCGATGGCTGCAGCTGGGAGCTCCGCAGCTCGCCCTAACCACAAAAACTTTGCATTTCTTCAGCGCTAGCAGTGGCTGCAGACGGCCCCGCTCCCTGTGCCGGCCATCAGGACCTTCTGGAACCGCTCGGATGAGTGGGAAACCAGCCCCACTGTAAAAGTGCCCTTTTTGGTATCATTTTCCTCCTTTACCACTTCCCTAGACTAGAGAGTTGCCTGGTGACACAAAAAAAAAATTTTTCTTTTTATCTTTTAAAACAAATGTTAACTCCACACTACAGGGTTTGTAAACTCAGTTATTCTTAGATCCTTATAATACTCTCACCCCACAATAGGTGAATAAAGATTATGCTTACTTATTTTGAATACTTTAACTTTCATCCAAAGAAAATCATGTACACGTATCCAGTTTCTCTACAGATCTAAGCAGCACACGATTAGCACTAATTGTTGGATATGCCGCACTACTGTGTAATACGCTGATCTGCTAAAACCTTCTACTTGTAATCTTTTATAATCTGTCCCTAAACAGTGGTTCTCTACATATTTTGATTTACCAAATGTAACTTGCTAATAATCTCCCCAAAAGCAGTACTCTAAGAGCGGGATATTTTAAAGATCTGTGCTAAGATAGACACATCTGGATTCATCTCATTGGAAATCAGTAACGGAAACATTCACATCCTAAGCAACACTCGGATGAAAGACAGGAATTGAAGTGCTTCCCATGAAAATCTAGCATATTTTACGTAAGATTAAGCAACAAAGGCACAAGTCCTGCAGATACTGAATGTCCACCTCCATATCCATCTAACTTGTACTCTGAGGAAGTACATATTGAATCTTTGCAAACACGGACTTGACTGCAAGTCGTAAATGACCAAATTCTTCTCTTGTTCCACCTCTATCCTGAGCCTCAATTGAGGGGAAAAAAAGAGCCATACTCAAGACTCTCCATATTCCAACCTTCTTCCTCGGAGCTGCCCTGTCACGCAGGTAGGTATTTTAGGCAGCGCTGTGCTCCCACACCCAGGCAATACAGAGCCTTCATTCAAGCTTTATTAGATCATCTCCGTATCTCGCTCAGAATCTGTGGAAAGCTCCTACTCCCCGTCTCTGCAGTAACATCACAGCCTGCCATAAAAAAGGACTACGTGCCAAGAACAACACAAGCCCAAAACTCTTCAGAGAGCCGTGCTAGGTTTTCAGACTGGAACACGGTCTGCATTCGGGGGGCAAGAAGGGCCGTGGTGACAGTGGGGTGCTCGGGGGAAGGATCCGTGCCTCCTTTTAGGAGGTCATTTCATATCCACGTTCTTCTCTTCCCGGCCAAAGCACTGCTAGGAGGACGCGTGACAGAGGGTAAGACTGGGATCCAGCCTGAGGTTGGGCAGCCTGCTAAGACACCCCATTAAAATTTCAGCTGCACCAGAGCGAGAGCTCCCACAGAAAGTGAAATGACTCTGCCCTTTTACATATTTGCAATGCAAGGCACTGTTAAACAAAATTAACTGATCCTGTAGCAAACACAGCAGAATGAAACATTGACTATTCTTACAATGACATCTTCTTTTTAATGAGACACTGAACAATCTGTTACCGGGCCTAGTGCTGCAGACAATGTTTATGGTAATGGGTCCCAAGTTATCTATCTTTTTTGTATAGCAGATGCCAGATATATTAATATATTAACTGCTGAGCCGACAGGCACAATAGCAGGCCAGGCCATTGGGGTATTAGTAACACTTGTATGAAGGAGCTGCAACAGTTTAGTAGTATAGTATTTTCAGCGAGGCCTCTTGTAGTCCCCCCAGTTTACTCCACTGTGCCACCTTATAAGCACCTGGTCCAATCATTTGCACCTCTCCTGTCCAACCTCTGCTAGGACATTACATCAAAAGTTCCCTGCTTCCAGTACGTTCACGCGCCACGTACCGAGCTTGGGCAAGCCAAGGAGTGACTGAAGAATATTGCTTGGGAACCCTACAGGCAACTGCAGAATCAGCTCAACTGTGCACAAAATAGGTCACTTCTGTATTACCAAATGTATTCACTGCAATTACAATCACAGAGAACCATTTTGAAGAGACAAAAAATCGGCAATGAGCAGACAGAAGAGGACAGGCAGCATAAGCAAATGTGAAGTCCTACTCCCTTGCAAGAGAAAGCCATCCATGGTCATACTGCCTGGAAAAAGAATAGGCTCTAAAATAGCCATGGCTTTTATCATCCAATTAAAAGCTGCAAGAGGACACATTTAAGTACCATGAGGGCTACAGAAATTAAAAGCATTGAGTAAGGAATTCAGAAACCTGAACAGTGGCCTCTAGAAAGCAACCTGGTGGGAGCTGTTACCCATGCTGGAGTCTAGGCGAGAACCATGTCCTTCCACAAACACCACTGTCCTTCCACAAAACATCCTCGCTGCTCGAAAGTGCTGAGAAGAGAACATCTTCAAAGGAGCAAATACTTTTCAAGGTCTTTTTGCTTGCAACAGACCATCAGAAACATTTTTCAAATCCAATTTATTTGGGGTCCACCCAAGTGGCCCAAGTGAAGGAGTGCCATGATCAGTACGCTGATTTGGGTGTAACACACACATGGTCAGGAAAACACGGTAACATGTGAAGTATTATTTGATAAGTACTTATTTAAGTATTATAGAGCAATCATGTAACATCAATTCTCCATGCCTTTCTGAAGACACTCTCCAACCAGCCATTAGGCAACAGATTCTTTCAATTTCCTTGTGGCAGGGTTTCCTTCATCTAAACAGATGGGTTTTGGAAAAGGAAAACATTATGTGGAAAAAAAGACTATTCTGATTTCATGTTTGCTTTCAGGACTTCACTTGAGAAATACAGATCTAAAGATTACGGAGAGCACTGATGCATAAAGCGACCGTGATACCAAACAAAACCACAAGAGGACTAAATCTCCATCTCCTCCTAATCCCTTCTGAGAATGCAGGATATTTACTTTTTTATCATTGCCATCACTTGACTTCCCAGACCTGGCAGGCAGTTACAGTAGTACAGTATGTGCCATTCTGAGTTGCTGAGTCAAAGGAAAAATAGCTCAAGTAATTAGAAAGAAAACAGAAATAGACCCTATCACTCCCTCCTCCTCCTCAACAGCACACACTGTGAATCACACCAGGGCCATCAAAAATCTGTATCAAAACCGTTTCTTGCCGTTTCTTTTGCTGTGCGTGTAGACAAGAGAAAAAGGCTTTGCTGGGAGTTAGTCATCATAAAATACCTGCTGAGTCAATCATTGATCTTTTCAGTGCGGAGTTTCTCGAGATGCTGATTTCTGTTTCAGAACTGCAGATTTGCAGAGGAGGGAACATAACCAGAAAGGGGGGAGGTGTCTGATCCTCAAACTTGTCGACTTAAAGAGCTGCCTGTCTTTGTGGAACTTACCTTTACAAGAAGATAAAAAAAATGCTATCAATAATAAAATACACCATGTAACATATATTCTTTCTCTCTTTGTGCCTCAGTTTGGAACACGTATATTGCTAACACATCCATCAGGCTCTCAAAAGCCTTCTCGCAACTTAAAACTAAACATTTACACTGTGCCTGCATGTGCAGAAGGGAGCACTACCTTACGCTGCTGCGAACGCAGACTTTGTGCATTTACCAGCGCTGTATCTCCCTCTCCCTCCTGACCGGACTGCAAGCAGTAGAACAACTACCACCATCTAAACAACACGTGAAAAACAGGAATCAATTTATAGTCACTCCTCAAAAGCAGCATTTAATAGAGCCACGAATTCTCCGTGCTTCGTGGGGACACATACTTCCAGGTAGAGATACGTGGTGGCTGCGTTGCAAGGCATGGACAGAACGGAAAATGTATTCGCCCCTACCGACTGCTGCCAGAGTATTTCCCTCTGAAGAAAGCAAATGGCTGAATAATCAACTGCAAATGACTTCTGGGTCACAGAAGGAGGCGGAGAGGTTGCAACCTTGAACTACTGCTGCTGATGCCGAATATCTTTATCTCCCTGCTCCCTATGGCGTGCAGTTGCCGGTTATCTAAAAGGATGAATGACCTGCCTGCAATAAATTATGCCTGCTTATCTTCCAGACGAGGTATACCCTAAGTCATTAAGTCATCTAAGAGTATAACCCCAAGGGAATTACTAAATGAACGAGAAATCCTGTCTTCTCTTGGGCTCTGTGTCAGACTCCCGTGCGCTGCTGCGTCCAAGCGCTGCGGGGTGAGGAGCGCGGGGGAGGCTGAACATCTCTCACCTGTTGGCTGGGCTACCTGTTTGTTCCTGCTGCCTTTTTCTGCTTCTGGTTTTGCAAGCATTAGATGATGCCAGAGTAATAACCTTCATCTTCACCCTTTCCTTCAGAGCACAGAAAACGTTGCCCTTGTGACCTGCAAGATTTTGCAAACACAAACGTAGCAGCAGAAACCAACAGGCAGCGCGAGGACGGCAGGGAGCACCCAGGTACTATATTAGTGTTGGGACGTGATGGACTGTGTCCACGTGAGTGCCTGCATCGCTTCCAAAGAGCAGCACTTTTTTTTAATTAAAAGAAATTGATTTAGTGACTGGATTTACAGTAGGGTATGCGGCAAGCCCACTGACCTTCACACATAGATATGAACGATTGAGGTTTGATACACTCGGACAGGCGGACTCTCATTTGAAACAGCCCAACTAAGAAAGCTGGAGAGCACGGACTCCTGCCAAAACTGAGCAACCTCCCAAGCAACGTGTCCCACAGGAGGCTGAGGGTAAAGGCAACACCTGCAGGCTGAGGGATAAGTAACATCCTCAAGAGGGGAGGCCGCACACCAGGCAGATGTTCTTTAGCAGAGCTAAGCTGCGAGGTGAGCACCAAGCTGGGTACCCTCGATGCCACTTTGTGGGAAACGGGGAAGGTTTCCACGGGGCAGCAGGGAAGCCCCTGCGCTCCCCCCGAGCAGCAGCCGAATGGGCAGCAGCTTCCCCTGGGAAACAACGCCTGGGCCCGCCTGAAGGGAATCTGCTCCCGCACAAAGGAGCGGCACCATCTCTGACCTTCTGCCTGTCGGTACCTGCACCATACGTGAAGAAACGATGCACAGCGTCATTTCTATTTCCCCATTAAATTTAAAATGATAGGACTAAAAGCAAAGAAACCAAAAAAGCTCAGTTTTCTCCTTGACTTACAGGCAAATAAATGAACACCCCTCCCAGTCTGGTCACCCTGATAGGTTTCCCTGAATGCTACCAGATAAAATATAAGACCTAATCCTTGCTTGAACTTCCCTGGGACTGGGCCAGGATATTTATATCTTTCCAGGGCAGAACTCAAACTAGGCCTTGTACTATCATTTGTGCCAAGAAAAGTCTTGCTAGGACATGGAAAGAGGAAATTGCTCTCTCGTTTCCATGTGGACATCAGAAAACTTTGTCCGGAAACAGAAGATGCCACGCAGAAGGTCAGACAGCAATCCAATTTTATTTAGAAAATACGGATCCCACGCACCACAGTTGCGAAAACTTTGCGGAAGACACTTCAGGATCGTTGCTCTTTTTCTGTGTTCTTTTTTGTTTTGCTTTAATCAAGGATTACTACATGAAAACCTTAAGTAATCCATGTTTCTTCTTCAAACAGTACTTTACACCCAGAGATGTACTGGACACCTCCGGAAATGTGATTTTAATCTTATCTTCCTATGCATAGTGGTTTATATAAGGACTTAATTTTTGCTGTCTTACGCAACACCTATTTTTTCACGCTGTGCCTCCAGCCACTACCATAAATGAGGAGTTAAACTGTATGATGGTGAAAAGATTTCATTAACAGACTAGCTTCTAAGCTTGTGAACAGTCTGCTAAAGAAAAAATAAATAAATAAAAGCAACAGATTTGCAGGTTTTGTGGGCAAGGACAGAAAGGACTCCCCTGTTGGTTTCTATTTATGGTCCCACAGCAGATGACCTGAATCTCCTCCATACTCATCCCCCTCCACAGAGCCTATAGCTTAGATTATTCACTTCTTAATGAAAACACCACCTGCCAGATGGACAAGAGAATAATTACATTACACTTACATTAATAAAATACATACGAGCCCCATTTGCTGTGCATGGAGCAGCTCTGTATGCTTGGATCTGTGTACAGTAGAAACACTCAGAAATGCAATTCTCCTTATTTGTATTTTATGATAATGAAGGCCAAGATCTCATTCATGCAGTTGCCTGGTGCAAATCTACTCGATGTGGGAAAAGCAGCTCTTTTTGGAGCAATAAACTCTCTTTCCTTAGAGCCTGAGCTTGCTAGATTTTGTAGGCTGGGGTTCCAACTCCTCCATCCACCTTGTGCATCTGCTCCTACCCGAGACCCCAGGCAAAGGAAAAGAGAACCCACTAGGATTTACTCAGAAAGACAGAGTTCGAAAGGGACGGACCTCACCTGAACTTGGTAAAAAGATCTGGATTCAAGCCAATTATGCTTCTGTGTCCCTAATATGATTCACAGCACTCTGCTTAGAGCACATCCTGCCCTGTGGGGCGTCTCAGGGAGCAGGGCCACCTCTCTGCTAAAAGCCTCATCGTTCCTGGGAAGCAGGAGCAGGGAATCCGAAAACAAAACTGAATGGGAGATGCAGCACATAAGAGTTTCAGTGCTAACATGATCGCCATAGACTGAATCACTTGCTGTACGGCCACGGCTGCTGCATTTGTGTTGAATTAAGAAGTGCAGAAAACTGGTTTCGCCTCACACGAACGTGCTGCACGAGCGCTGTTTCTACCTGCGAGGGCACGCAGATCTCTCTTCGCCAAGACTGTGTCCCTCCTTGCCCGAGAGAGGAGGCATCTTTAACAAAACAAGACACTCGATCCAGGTTTCACCTCCAGAAATTCTGCTAATACAG
The DNA here is from genome assembly GCA_013389825.1 of Crypturellus undulatus. Lineage (NCBI taxonomy): Eukaryota > Metazoa > Chordata > Aves > Tinamiformes > Tinamidae > Crypturellus > Crypturellus undulatus. The sequence goes on along the minus strand of VWPW01004648.1, from coordinate 32,200 downwards.
GAATTTCCCTGATAACATTTCTCTGGGTCGGTTATGCTGCTCTGAAATGGAATGTTTCTCTGCAAGTTTTCCAATCCATTCTCACACTCCTGGCTCTCCTTGCCTACATGAAGTGCAACTGCAAAAAACCCTATGGGGACTTATCGCTCCCTGTTTGGAGACACTTGAGGAAACTGCTGTTTGCTCTGATCAAAAACACAAATCCTGCCACTCAGTTCAACGACACCAGAAGCACAGGACGGGTATTTGCATTGCCCGGAGGACGCTCTCGCTGTGTGAAAGACCGGGCACCTTCAGTGTGCACCGCGTGCTCGCCCTGCCACCGGGGAAAGCACTAAAAGTTTCTCCTTGAAAGGGCTGCCATGCAGTGGGGAAATGAAGAAAAAGGAAGAAGCCCAGAGCTAACTCTAAATAACGCTCCAAATGCCTTGCACATAAGCCAGCCTGTCTTTCTGGCTGGCTACTAATGCATATTTCCTTGAGGGAAAGAAACATCGCTATGGGTTTGCCTGAGACCCGAGCATCAGTCGTAGCCAGACAGCAGTCCTGGTTTCACTTGCAGCCAGATTCCAGCCCTGGATATTTTCCATCAGGATCCCATTAAGTCTGTGCATGTGCAGCTCACTCAGACTGTGCGAGAGCCACGTGTGTCTCTGAGAGCACAGTTTGATGTTATGTTTGTTTCTGACTTCACAATGGTTTTCATCTCCCCTAAATAACAGCCCGTTTTCTGGAAATCCAGTAATTTCTTCAACATTCTCACAAGTTTATCCCTCCTCTCTGGCAAACAATGTCGAAGCTATCAAACGTTTGTGGCTTTTGTTTTCACTTGTGAAGACAAAAGGCTGTGGGCCGCGTTGAGAATGCAGACTGGCATGCTCAGGAACCTTATTTTTCTTTATCATAACAACTTATACACAGTCTTGCTACTATTTTGTTTCCTACGTGCCACTGAATTAATGTTAACAGATGCAAAGTGTCACAGAAATGGACTAATACCTATGCCTAAAAACACTAAATACACAAAGAAGAAAGTCACTGCAAAGCATACAGTCCAGGTGGCCAGTGCTGTAGATCATCCACGACACCCAGCAATTCCCAGTGTTCTTGGCAAAAGCAGAATATAGATCTGACCTCCTGAATGCAGCAATGTTTATTGTGCCGGTGTGGTGATTCACTAAGTACAGGATGTGCCCAATTATTCTGTGTATTTTTCCAATCCTATTTCATAAACTTCAGTTGCACAAGTATAGCAATACATTCTTTCTTGCTTGTCCATTAAAACTCATTTTATGAAAAGCCCTCCAACATGAACAATAAAATCACAAACTGGCTATATGCAAGATTTTTTTTGGTGTTGTTGCTGTAACCATGGAATCAAAAATCTCTGCTGCTGAGTGCATATATTCTGCAATACAGTCGCTGTCTTTTTTTTTTGTCTCAACCTGCTGAGAAAAGTTTTGCTTTAACATAGGATACTGTTGCTCTTCCAAATCCAAAAATTAAAAACAGCAGTTCTGAGGACACGGATTTCTAAGCCAACAACATTTGGCTGCCTAACATAAAAATTAGCAGAATTGTTATTACTAAAAACAAACCATTAGATCTTTCCAAGATAAATAAAAACTTAGAATTTTGACTATCGGCCCATAAACAAAGCTTCTAATTTAGTTTGTTTGAACATCGCACCGTGGCTAAAAAAGATACAACTTCATATTCTGTATTTCTACGGCTAATTTCACTACCTTAAGCAAGCTGGCTAGAAACTGAAGCTTCACTCTCTCTTTTTTTATTTTCCTTTCAAGATGAGTTACTACAAGTAAATACAAATCTTTTTCTCACAGTTAAAATATCATTAAGGTAACAGCAAGCTGATGTCTTAACAAGCATGTCCTATCCCTTACGAAGCTCAAAACTATACATTTAAAATTACTTTATAAATTAAGGGTGCCTTTTCTTACAAAAGCAGCAAAGAAGACAATGTGAAAAATGAACACCATGCAGGGCTCCCCATCTCCCACTGTGGAGAGGCTCAGCATTTGTAGAGTCCTAGAGCAAGGAGATATAATGGGAGTATTCCACTGAAATAAACCCGAGATATAATGGGAGTATTCCACTGAAATAAACCCACGTTCATCTAGGCAGCTCCCCACACCCAGGGAAACAGATGGTGGGGCTGGGGATGCAGCGGCCCAAGCAGAGGAAGCCCCTGCCTCCTAAACCCGTGCCTGAGATCACCTTGGCGGTGCCCACACGAGCAGCAGGATCAGCGACCGCGCAGTTTTAAAGCAAATCCCCCCGTGATGCCCTCCTGCTGCGAGCTGGCTTGGCTCAGGGGCTGCCTCTGCCTGAACCACATTCCTTCCTGAGGCAGCTCAAGAGGAAAGTCTGCTCCAGGGATGCACCAAACGCCCTCCTGTCCTTAGCAGGGACTTTTAAGGGTCTGAAGATAGAGGTCCCTTGGAAGGATTTGAGCTGCCTGAGACGTGGGGACATTTATGCTAGAGGAACAGACTAAATTTTGTCTGGAATAAAATGCCCAGTTTGAGTACACTGCAGACGAAGGCCTCGGCACCACCTGATTTGATTTACTCCTCCACCCCTGCTGAGGTTGGCAACACGGACACTGCCCTCCTCTCTAGCACGGATTGCTGTCAGGAGAGCCAGGGCAGCCTGCTATTCCTGCAAGACACCTTCCTACCATATTTTCCTGGGTATCCGTGTGTTATGCTGGCTAACAATTTCATATGTTACATTTGACAAAGGAGGCACAACCTTCAATCTCAAAAAGACAAGTTGATAAAGCACACTGGTCATCTGGCTGAACAGCATTGACCAAACTGGGAGGACACGATGCACAGTATGGGCTCTCCTCCGCTAGCCCTGGCCCACCTGATGAAGCCCACCACGGGCAGCGTGCTGCGAGCAGCTCCCTCCAACGGGGGCAAACCGGTCACATTCGCACTGCTCCATCCGCCTGAGCTCCACGTGCAGGCGCCCTGCTATCAGCCAGTGCAACCCGTTAATTAGACCACGCTCTCTCCCCAACGTGGCTCAGTCTGAAAAAAGATGATGGCCAGTTGAGGCAAATAACTCACTCCTCTCACTGGAGAGGTTTTCCTCTGGTAGCTGCCCAGCACTCACTCTGCTTAAGGAAATTGCTGCCACCTCACCACTTTTGGAGCGCATCCGGCAGTCACTCGTCAGGCTTTGCAACCTCTCTTAGGAGACACGTAAGACAGGCCAAATTAAAACTCTAAGCCCATTAATCACACCCTCATGACTTCAGATAATGCAACGTGCACCATATGCTTATGTAGGTCTTCCCTTCGGCCATAATCTAGATTATGGAATCCTCTCAGTGGAATAAGCTATGAGCAGGACTGCAGTGAAAAATATACATATATTTCAGAAGTGAGGAGACACAGGCAGGGGTCATATGAATTCATTCCCTCCATAAAAGGCAGTTATGCAAGAAGTTCATACCTGAGCTCAAATGGGCTGATTAGCATTCCTGAAATGAAACTCATCAATTCTTCACATAAAATGAGGCCAAAACTGACGGCACATACCCATTCTTTGTCACGTTAAATGCTTCAAGTGCAGTTCAAATGGATCATTGCAGCTTCACAAAGTTGTCTGTGAAGAACTGCCAAAGGAGCAAAATTATGTGAAATACCACTTCATCATTCCTCCGGCAGAGGCAATGTGCAATCACACAAATGGCAGTGGAGGAATGCGGCTGAAGTAGCTCCTTTGACCCGCTGCAATGTACTGAGAAAGCTCTTCAGCCTCGCCGCTGAATTGCGGGGAGTTAAGTAGCACAGTAATTTAATGCCTATATTTACAGACAATATTCTGCCATACTTTGGAGCCGACACGACTATAAATCCTTAAAAAAAAACAAGTCAAATCAAAATTGGGCTTACTCAAATTACTTTATTTCTATGCCATGTTAAATGTGAGTTCTGTCCAGTGTAAGTGCACAATATTTCACATGAAAGAAAATCATTTTGAAGGGCAGATCAGCCATGTGGAGATTTACAAAGATTTAAAATCAAATTCATCAGAAAATGAGTAATCCTATTGGACCCACTGTTTAAAGTCAATGGCTTTCCAAAAAAGCTATTGCACTTGCAACAGATTCTGGCCCAGTATAGGAAGTTCTGGGTAAAGCCTTAGCAGAGGGCTTTTTTATGAGGCTGCATGCACCTGAGTTGCTGAAGGAGTTGGTTACTTCCAGGTCTATCTTGTTCATCCCAACCACCTAAATAGTTAACCCGCTCCCCAGTTATGCGCACCAGAGCGCTAGTGTGTTGACATCCTAAATATTTTTCATCATTCTTCTCAACTACGCACTTAAAAATGTGAAAACCAATTGCGTCAGCTTTCAGTTGTGAAAACAAAACCGAGAAAAAAAAAATAGAAGCAACTCATTTTAAGTGAGCGAGAGCACTGATGGGTTAAGGCGCTTCTGGTGCTGTTTTCTCCAGCCCTGGCTGGAGCGACAGGAGACTGAAGTTTTTATTGGGCTTGAAAACATTAGCGGCATCCGTTGCCAGGGTCATACCAGCATTTTTGCGCATATGCAGTTTCACACAAATCAAAGCCTCATTTCCTCCACCCAAAAAAAAAAAAAAAAGGCAATTTTTTTTCTTATTCCGTTTTGCCGCCACTGCGTTTCTCCACACACAGGACATTTATGTAAGTGTTCCTGCAGCAGCGCCCGCAAAGCGCTCACACCCTCCTCCGAAACGCTCCGCGTCGCTCCGAGGGCAGCGCTGCCGACTGCCGCTCGGCCCAGCTCCCGTCCAGACGCGAGCAAGCAAAGCGATCCCTTCGGAGCGAGCGCGGCTCGAAGCGCCGCGGTGACTCGCAATGCTTTTGCTCAGCGGGGGAAACACCAAAAGATAGATCTACACTTGAAGAAATTGCAAAATTTGTTCCACTTACACGTGGAAACAAACCAGACCCAGAACCAGACGACTCTGCAGCCTCTCGCGATGGGCTCCAAGCAGGGCCAAGGCAGAGGAGAGAAGGGGTTGGTGGGGAACGGGCACCTTTTTGGGATATAGGGGCAGATCCAGCTCCCGCGGGAGACTCACACATCTCCCTTTAGGCAGGATGCGGGTGACCATGGGGAAGGGAAAAGCCCCAGAGGGCCTTCCCTGCGAAGCTTAGATGCTTTAGCCTGCCCTGTGGAAAGTCTGAGCTTTCACAGGCAGAATGTTACGAGTTTTCACCCCAACGCCTGCAGAGAGCGGACGGTTTTGTCTAGTGCTAAAACTGTGTCAATCCCCGTGACTCGTCCGCACAGGAACAGCAGGACACCTAAGCTATGAGGCTAGTATGGAAGTCACCTTACACCCGTCTCTAATGGACACAACGGGAAATGCCTTTTTATCTTCATCAAAGACCTACTTTCAGCTCAAAACCTCATTAGCTCAACAAAGTGAAAAATAGAGAGAAAGATGGAGGGAGAAGGTGGGGCTGGAAAGCAAGGTTAAAAAGCATATTTCAGGATTTTCAGCCCCATTCAGGTTGCCTGAAAGTTGTACGCTGCCTGTCTGGCACTAGACCAGGGAAGTCGTTTTTCCTGACCTAAAGCGACCTGACCTGTTACCTCCAGCACTTAAGTGCCACAGGGGAAAAGACAGGGGAGCGGAGTTCCCACCCAAGAGCCAAACTGTCCGTCCTCTGGGGGACCCTCTCTGTCCTTCCTGGGAAGGGGCCCTGGACGCTTACAGCCCTCAGGGCCCCACTTCAGTCAAAGGCCTCCACTTAGGGGCGCCACGAAGGGCTGACCCACTGGAGGCAACTCCAGGCCACTCCAGCCACCCCTCAGCAAGGCCCAGAGCCTACAGAATCAGCACACAAAGCCCACGGAGGCGATTTTGCTGTGCCTGAGCCCTTTCAGTCGGAGTAATCTCAGATAATACGAGTGACAATAGCAGGTAATAAATAAATGCATAAATATCCAGCTGGAAGCCTCCCGAGCTCCTTTGATCACTGGTCTCTGAGTCACGCGGTCAAGTACTTGCAATGCTGTCAGCCTACCTCAGCGCTTCCAGGAGGCTGTGGGAGGAACCCAAAAGCACGGCTTAACGCCGAAAATACTGTGCACTGCTATCTCAGGGAAAACTAAGGACAACCACGGTGTCGAGGAAATCGAAGTGCGCGCCACGCGCTCCTCCGCAGCCAGGCGCTCATGCTGGCCGCGGTGCCAGGGCTCTGCATCGGGACAATCCCGGTTCGCCAGCATTCCCGGATGGCGTGGTGCTGTGTGTCCTGCCAGCCCAGCCTCCTCAGCCCGTGCCACCAAAACACGCTGCCTTGCAGACAGGGGGTCAAAGGCTACGTATCCTTCCTAGACGGGTAGTGCAGGTATAAATCATGATTTTTTTTTATTGGCAGTTACTATGCTTTGGGTGTTTTCTCTAAAAATGTTAACATTGCACTGTAAGAAGAAAAATAAAATTGTTCTCTTAATAAAGAGGTTACCCTTGCCCAGCCTGTCCTGTTAACACAATGCAAAAGCGTCCTTTCAAGTGACCTTCTTCATGCAATTCCCCCTCAAGCCAACAGTAGTCAACCGCTAAAAATAGCTGAAGGTAAAAGCTGCTCCAGGAAGGTCCTAAAGAAGATAGCAGTGCTGCATGCCTCGGAGGAGTCATTTGTCCATAACATCTCAAGCATTCAGAGGGAGATGGGCAGAGATATGCTTGGCTTAATGCCTCGTTCCCTCCCCCCACCCCTTCTTGGAAATGGTGTTACGTCTGAACACTTTGCTGCAAGTGCCCATAACCCTTCCTGACTTTAAATGTCCCTTTCCTCCAAGAATCGCTTCAATGTGGGTCATTCTATTTATGTTACTCTTCTCTAATCAGAGGATGAAAGACTATCACTTGCAAGAAATGACTACTTGGCTCCCGATGCATCTTCAGGCTGCGCCAACAATAGGACTGCTTACAGCTAATCCATTTACTCGGCTTACCTGTTACACTCCCGGCTCCTTAATACTCACTACACGGGAACCTCACTGAGTTTGTAAACTGCTAAGTGACCCGTGGTGACCTCCCGTATGCCACATACTCGGAAAGCTGTCGATTGGGATTAAGACAAAAGCAAACCGAAATTGTCTCTGGAGTTTCCAGTAGGCTACCAATGAAAGAAAACGTGTCTGCCTCTCCATTTTGTGAAGGTGTAAGTGACAGCACCATAAGCATTTGATGGATGTAAATTCCTTCCTGCCTATGGCTAACCTTCAAGAAACGGAAGCCATAAATGACACGGAGAGTAACTCTCCAGGGCCAAGGAAACAAATGCACAGTAAGAGCTGATATCCCTTCTTTGCCTCTCTTCCGTTCCTAGGTCTTCCCTCCAAAAGTGAACTGTGAATCCGAACAGGCAACACGTGTGCTCCACTCTTGAGACAAATACTACATCGGGTAACTTTTGAGAGATGAAATAGGAAGGAAGCAAAGGCAAAAGAGAAATATCACAAAGCATGTGTCTCATAACATTCAGACAGAGCCAAAATTGGAATCTTTTTCAAATTCTGAAAGTCATCTTATGCTGCACTCAGTTTTCTCTTTTTTATTTCCTCTTGAAGACAGAAAAGACTCCTAACATGTTGCTGATCTTACTGACTGAAGAGCTTGCAGCCTCCTGCAAGTAGTTCTGCCACTTCAGAGCTCACTATTTTCCCTGTTCCTTTTCAAGATCTTCAGTGTTACTTTCATGTGCAAAATACAATGCAAATAACAGACAAGCAAAAAAGAAGAGAAAACGATTGGATAAGAGAATTGGAGCTTCAGTAGCTTTGGAAGAGCCTTAGCTCCTGAGTCTACAAGTCATCACAAGAAACCAACCTTCTTGGCAAAACACAGCTAGTGAAACATACGTTTGGGGCGATCTTGGAAAGAGTCAGTGATTTACAAATGCAGAGAACCAACCTGGAGCAAAGAAAAGACTAAAATCTCCAGCACATACAGAGCTCAACAGGGAAGTGGATATAAAGAATATAGAAAAAAGTAACAAAAGTCCTACATTATTCTTACTTAAATCAAAAGAAAACACTTAGCATGTCCAAAAAAAATCTATTTTTCTCTGAGAGGTCTATAAAGAGAAGTGGAGCTTTAGGGGTTCTGGCTTAAGAAAAGTACTCAACTACAAAGCTAAACAAACAAAAATCCACAGGAAAGTTAAATTAGGAAAAAAAGCTAATGGTGACTACCCAATTTGTTATTAAAATAAAACATCCTGATGCTGTTTTAGAAATGGATCTTCATGGAGAATCCAGTTGTAACAAGTCAAATACTAAGAACTATCTTTGCAAATACTTTGCAGTGTTGTTAAAGGAAGTAAGAAAGGAAAAAGCACATGAAAATCACAACTCCACTTCTGAAGGTGGCATGCAAACTATAAATTAATTCTGTGCAGAAGAATGTATACAAAGAATTAACTTTCCATGATACACTAAGCCATTCTGGTGTTCCTCCTACCCTCCCATAGCCATCTGAAAGTCAAATGTCCAGATAAAATTGGTGTCAAAACTGACACAGCTGCCAACAAGATGAATGTGGGTGATTATGATTCTTTTTCCACTCACTATACAGGGGGCCATTGACTATAAATTTGGACTAGATGCCCCACACTGTGACTGTTAAGGGTAGGTGAGATAAGAATACAGAACTGACTTCTAAATCTCTAGAATTAGCATATGGACTATCTGCAGTGCAGACTACTTAACAAAAGGAAGCACCCTTGTACCTTAAACTTCACAGCCAAACTGAATTCAAAGATCCCCAGTTCCTAGCTGGGCAGGCAATGTATTCATAGCCTGGTGCATATGACATTTGGCACTACAGAGGGCAGCCTGACTGCCCTTCCGTCTGCGTCATTCTTATTTGCTAGGTCTGCAATTTGTGCTGAACAAGGTTCTTTTCCTGATCCCAGTCTTTGAACATTTTCTTCCCAGTGAAATCGCTCATGTTTCAGGAATCCTTACTACACTGATGAATAAATCACTGTAATTTCCATAAGGAAGATACTTAGCCAGCAGTGATGGTCCTCAATTCTCATCCGTTTCTGAGGTAGCAATACTTCGGGACACTCGTCCCCCATCATTCAGCAAGTGACAGTCCCCTTCTTTTTCTTGGCCTGAGAGGACACTTCCCTGGTTGCCACTTGCAGCCCCTGGTACCACCTTCATTTTAGCTGAACTGAAACCCCAGCATTCTTCTTTGGTGAGAAATGCTCTAACATTCCAAAACTGCAGTTTTTCTTTATTTTGGTCTGGTACTGAAAATTTTAATGTTTCACTTTTTTTCTTTTTTTTTTCCAGATTCACCAAAATCTCATACCTAGAGCACTCTGTGAAACACAAATTCCTATTCCCAATCACCTCTCATTTCTAGGAGAAAAACAAACAAATAAACACAAATAACAGGATGCTCCAGCATTTCAAGGCTCCTTTCACTGCTTCACAAACTGGAAAATCCCCACAGGTAAACAGCAATTCCGGAGCTTGGTGTCACCCTCCAGATAACTCTTTTCAGAGTGGGGAGTGGAAGAAGTTCGGCAGAAATTTCTGGAACATCTGTCTGTCCTCACATCCCCTGGCACTTCTGCGTAGTGCATAACCTGCCTGTCTCTGTACCTCTAAAAATGTACAGATCCACAATCACACACACACACACCAGGACACAAACACATATACTCCCTTACCTGCCAAACATACCCAATGCTTTCCAGAGCGTGCAGATGGCTGGGAAACTAGTGGTTCATTAATAGAACAATAAAGGGGGGGTTAGAGAATTCCATTTAGTCTAAAAAGCTCAGAATGCCCATAACAGAAGAAAAAAAATAGCAGTTCTACTTATATAAGTGATATTAAGAATAGTAAAAGACTAATAGAATAAAGCCCAAGTGCTATACCTTTCAGGGAGGATAGGAAGAATCCAGCTGATTCAGGCCATCTAAGGGAGGGCTGTGAGATGACCAGAGCGTATGTGCCTTCCCTAAGAGAAGACTTTTGCTAGCAGGTATCTGTCAGAGGCAGTACATGATAAGGTAATATGAAACAGTGTCTTGACAAATTCAGAGTGCAAAAGTAGTGCCAAAACTCTTAAGAAAAAAAAAAATTCCAAGAGCTAAAAACTCTTTATTGTCTTAAGTCTTTAAAACAAGACCAGAGGCCTTTAAAGGACCCTCAAGCTCAGCCAGAATATATGAGACTGGTGCATGAATTATAGTAATGAAATTCAGTGTCCTCTGTGTCACATACATGGACACAACAAGCATTAAGCGTCCCTCCATCTTGAAAATCTATTAATTCTGCTCTGCATGTGCTAGGACTCAATTACCTTTCGTAGCTAGAAAAACCTAGATGAACACTGGCACATTTCTGCAGAACACAAGCCAAAGAAGAAATAGCTTAAAAGGCATAAAGTATCACAAGAGACCGTTTCCTTTTGCACCTTATGACCAAAATACACTAATTATTAAAAAATACATTAAAAAGATCCAATCTTTTGACCCTATCTAGATTTAATAACATTTTTCAAAATGTAGCATCGCAACAAACAATACTTTTAGTATCATTCCTTGGTTAAGAAGTAATATCAATAATTATCACAAAACACGTTCACCTATACTTGCAACCAGATTGGGAAAAAAATAACAGAATAGAGAGAGGCAAATTCTTATCCCAAATCTACCACTGGGATCTTAACTGATAAGCGGTGCTCTCTCTAGCTGAGTGTGCAGTAAAAACTCTTGAAGAGTAAAACACCCTGACCTGGAACACAGCTTCCATGTTCTCCGAAGAATGTATCCCACCTTCTGACAGGTCAGGATGAAGGTCTCATGGCACCAGGCACTGTGCAAACATGAACTACTGCAAGATGCTGCCTGTCTACCAGCGCACTGACCACGAGCTGAGTTTTCCCCACGTCTGGAAAGGACGCAGGTGGGTGAGAAAATCTCTGCACACCCTTCCCGCAGGCACCCAGTCCCCGTCCTGCCTCGCCGAGGCTGAACTCCACGCGCTCCCCTACGCCGTTGCCTTGGTTAATCAGGGCCGCTTCTGCACCAAATGAAGTGGATCCGGCTCCATCATATTTCTACATTAATGTCACTTCACTTAATATGATCTCTTTATTATACTCAGTCATTAGGCAGAGTTTTCAAATCTGCAGCAAATTATTAATAGAATTTTCTGGTGATTTTTTCTATCAAGAAAACAGAAAAAAAAGAAGGACTCTTCTGTCTTTTTTTTTTTTTTTTGAGAACAGGCTTTCTCTTAGTAATAAAAGGGATCATATGACAACAGTTTTGCAGTGTATCGTGCAAGCTCTGTTGGAGTCACTCCAATTTCTATACAAGCACTGCCATTTTGACAACAAAGCAGCCTTATTGAAACAGGCAGGCTTCATCTTAATTCTGGCACTCCTGAATGGAGAGTACATACTAGCCGGCGAACAATGAACCAAGAAAAGAGTTACAAATCTTTAGTGACAACTGCACGCAAAGAAAGAGAAGATGCATTATGATAGCAGGGTTTGCTCTACTCCTTCAGAAGGCCACTTCCAAACAAAGATTGCTTTTTTTTTTTTTTTTGCACAGCAAATTGGAATCTCTTTTCAGTTTTTGTACGTGGATCTTCCCACTCCCAGCACCACCCTAGTACCGCCCTCCATTCCTCCAGCAACTGGCTCTGCTCCATAAAAAAAGGCGAGGAGAGAAAGGTCCCACCTTCCTCATCCTTTCCTCACCTTTTGGGCTTGTGTCCCGGTGCTATTTTGGGGTTTAAGGCACATGCAACTTGACTGTATGGCTGGCGGGGGGGGAGATACTTGGCCTTTACTACATCTACATTACTTAGTTCTCAGGGAAATTTAACTTCTGCCTCCTGATATTTGCCTAAGAAAGTGAAAGACGAACCCCATGCAGGACGCTTTGCTCACTCTGGTCCCTATCTCATGTGGGGACACAAGCCGAAAGTGCTCAGAGGACAATTTTGATGCATTATTACACATAGCTGTAGAGATGCACACTAAAGCACACAGGTGATGAGATATAATGTTCAATAAACTGTGTGCTAAATCCTCAATAAAATAGATCAAAAAAGTCCTATCTCCTACCTATTGTTTCCTCCCAACATATTTCCTCCAAACTCCCAACATATTTTCCAAGTGGGAGCAGAAGCAAATAAAATAAATCCACAAAGGCAAAAAAGAAAACAGGGGTGTCCCTGCTGGAGCAGAGGGGTTGGACTAAATGATCTCTAGAGGTCCCTTCCAACCTCAGCCATTCTGTGAATCTGTGAGATGTTGAGGTGGCAGAAGCTATTCACCCCTCTCCCACAGTAGCATTTCTCACACTGCTACTGTGTGACATTACTGAAGTGAATGCATGGCCCCAGGCACCCAGGGTGGATTACTAGAGGCAAGTTCTCTTCTGTAGCAAAGTTTTTCTACTTTGCCTTCCTTTGCACAGAGGAGAGGCTCAGACCATCTACATGGGAGCCAAGCAAATCTTTGCTCGTTGGGAATCAGGTCGATTTTAAAAGTGTTTGCAGTAATTCTAGAAAACACAGGATGCATTTACACTGACCAGGGATGATTACAGCTCTTCAAACTACTAATTGGCAGGGTAAATGCGAGGACACATATACACCCCTTTAAACATGCATACACATACGAAGATAGGGCAAAACCTTGTGAAACCTGAGGAACAGGCCAGCTCAGTCCATGAGCTTCAATGTAATGAGTTTCTTAAAACCTTTCAGGTATTTACTCTGCCAAATACAACCTGATAATACAGGTATTTGTAATATAAATCAAATACAGGTGTGTGCATGTTTTTTTTTTAATTAAAGCAATTGCAATCTTTAAAATATTTGAATATAAAGCTTTGCTTGGTACTTCTAGTAAGAAGCTCAGGAATACACTACCTTCAAAGACTACTGAGAGAAACCAAAACTCATCACAAAATGCAAGGCATTTACAGAGAGAGTTTCAAGGACAGAAGAAACAGCTTTTTGTTCATCTCCCACTAATAGCCGATGGGAGCTGAAGAGACCAACTCTTCTAGTACATTTGAAAGTGTTCTCATTACCGTTCAAATGGAAATGCTGGAAAGCATGAGTGACTTTAAATTAAAAGGCAGTTAAATTAAAGTCCTATCTGTCACACCTGGTTTCAAAAACCTCCTAATCCAATGCTGATTTATACACAAATGTTCCAAGGAAAGGAGGGATCAAGATCAGGACCGGTACTGTTCACAGGTCCACACATATGTGATGGGAAAGAGGCCCTCTTGTCTTCCTTTAATAAAGAGCTTTAAATTTTAACCTGGCAACAATGATGACAACAACAACAACAACAATTAAATTTTCTCCATTAAATTGCAATGTCCTGGCAGCAAATGCAGAATCAAGTTTAATCTTTCCACAGTTAAGTCTACAAGCTTGGAAGGTGCGAATGAAAATACGTTCTGGGAGTTTTCCCTCGTTAGGAGTAATCGGCCGGGAGGGAGATGAAGCAAGGTAGAGAGCTAATGAGTAGATTTGCTCAGGTCAGCTCTTTTGCTGTCCAGTGAGGAGAAGAGCTTTTGGGTATTTTAGCAAATCGCTTGGGTTCCTTGTGAGACTGGGAACCTGTGTGCACTGCCTGCAACAACTGCTTCTCACTTGTCCCCAGTCTGAATTACTGAAAGCTGGGGAAATTTCTGTTGAGAATGTTAGAAAGAATAATAAAAAAAAAAAAAGTAAAATCCAGCCACGCAGAGGCCTAAGAAAAGCCCCTTGAGCCTTGAAAGCCCTGCAGGACCCTGCCTTGAATCTCTCAACGTACGTCAGAACCAAGATGATTTGAATCCAAAGACTCTGACTGTTCTGGGAAAAATCTCTGACTGGCTCTTGTCTCAGCTACATTAACCTAGTTAGAGAGAAAAAAAAAAAAAGCAGTTATCCAAAGAATCAACCACAAGTCTTTAACTGAGAAAAGCTGATGTTCAAGTCATTGACCACAGAAGATGCCAGTGCTCCAATTTTAGAAGTAAACAAACTTATATCGGTAAGAAGAGTCTGCTAAATTGCTCCCTAACATTTTTAAACAAAGGCCTGAGAGACACAACGGAGTGATTAAGTATGACCACTTCCTTCATCATTGTGTGCAGCACATTCAAATTTGTAAGTAATCTCTCTGATAAAATACACCAGTTTGAAGACTCAAGTCTGCTCTGCTACTTGTCATTTCTAGAAACACAAAATAAAGAACACCTTGCGGATTTATGGTAACGGAGCGAAGAGGGTTCAGGGCACAACCGGGCAACTACCATCCTTTAAGTACATGGAGGAACATGGAGGAAACTGCTGTGGAGTGAGCCTGTACTGTCCCTCATTCAGATGAAAGATTTGCAACTGAGAAATGCAAAGCGATGCAAACAAATTCACCGAGGAGAATTTGCATCTCTCTACCTGATTTAGCAGGTGTTTTAAGATGAAGTTAGGATAATCACATTCATAATGCAAAGGAAAGAAGCAAACTCTCTGGGCTGTGATCCTTTTGTTGAAGTATCATGGAAGGCATGGATAAATTTCCAGAGTAGCAATGCTGGAAAACTCCTTCACATGATTCACAAATTCCAGAAAAAGAGAAGAAAAAAAAATAAAGAGACATTCAGAAATAGCCAGTTTGTGCAAGGGAGCTTTAAAAGTTCAAGAACTAGCTCTTTCAAATCTGATTTTGACTGCATTTTCAGTGTTATAAATTCAATCCAAGTGAAAGGAAATTAGCATATATTTAGAAAGAAATGCTAGGAAAAAAAAAAGAGCTTCTTTATGCTTCCCAAGTGAGGGCAGGTCACCCTCTAAAACAATGTAAAATATGGTATTAATTTTATTTGGCATGTCGTAGCATACTGAATGTCTGAGCTACATTCCAGTAACACATCAGACAGACTGAAAACAATAACAGCCAAACTCCCAAATGACTTTCTTCTTGAGTGTAGAGGCTACCAACACAGAGAAGCAGACCACAGAGCTTTTCAACACTAAATGAACTAGCTTTTGTGTTGCCTTAATTTGACTTTCATCCACAAACAAAAAAGTCTTGCTTGACTGCAGAACTGCTGCGAATTCAAGACGATGTCCTTTCATCTCCAAGATGCATGCCCAGCGGAGACCTAAAAGAAGCTTTAGAGCTATTAAGTAGTAGTAGGCTACTGTGTATTGTATAAATGCTGCCTTAAATTCACATCTTCAGAACATGCTAGTTCCAGGATTATGTACAACTTCTTGGCCCATACTTGTTTAAACACAGTCTAAAAACCCTCCTCGCACTGACCTGATGGAACAACTGTCATACTAAAGCAAGAGTTTGTAAAATTATGTCTGAACGTCGTAACTCAAAAAAATATTTTCTCAATATATCCTTTTTGTTCTTTGGAATGTTGTTCACACACTTTCTTAAGACTGTGGGGAAAAACAAAACAAAACAGAAAACAAAATAATTATAGTCTAAAACTGTCATTGTTATGGCATTAGCTCAATCATCATTCCCTCTTTTCTGAATCAAAAGACACAGAAGATCATTCTGCATTAAATCAAACACACATGGCATATTAGGCGCATGTAAGAATCGCCTGGCATGATCCAGGCCATGTATTTGAATCCAATCAAAATGACAAGTATGCAATTAAAAACTTATTTTCCCCTTTTCCTACTTAGAATCCAAATAACTGGTGTCAGGCTGCAAACTATGACCACCATGCACCAGGAACTAATGAAACAACCAAACACAAAAATAATTACTGAAGACAAAGAATGGGGAGAGGTTACTTATGGAGCAAATGAAACTACCAAGACCTATCTAAAGTAAGCATGGAATTTTAAAAAAGGCTCAAGTCCACTCAGTTGTGAATTCTGAAACATTTTCTACGTATCAAGAATCATTTCATCTAGTATATACTCATATAATAACAAGTATGTCTTCAATTTGATATGCAGAAGCAGCTCCTGTGCAAAAAGCGATGCAAAGATAACAGCAACCGTCTAAAACAGAGCATAGGAAAATGATAGGAAAATGATGCACAAGAGACCAGGTCTCAGTGTTGCATGTTTGTTCTGAGTAGAGTTAATTGTCTACAACAGAATTATTTTTCCTTTTAAATACTGGAAATGGAGTGATTGGATTTTGGGGTTACCTGCCTGGATACTGGAATGAAACGAGTTTTTTGGTGACTTAGCTCTTGGAGGATAAGAGTCTCCTCCTGACGGCCTTCTCAGGAAGTGTCCTATTCATGTTGAAATGCCTTAGGAAGAAACCACTGGAAAAAGGTCCTAAATGAGCAAGAAAATGTGTCTCCAAGTAGTCAGAAGATTATGTTTGAAAGAGGGCAAAACGAATGGCTCCCCCAAGGGAGAATACTAGAGTGAACACGGCACATGCTAGAGCTAGCTTCTCTCACTCCAAAAATGGAAAAATCAGCATCACCAAATAAAACAGCAGATTGCCTAATGAGCGGATGCAAGAAACGGGAGATTAAGGTTGAGAACGACAGAGACTGCACCAAAGTTAGAACCCAGCTCTATGGTTACTTGCTCAGTAGATGCTCAGAAAAGACACCTAACAAAAACACAGAGTGGCTGAAGTTGGAAGGGACCTCTACAGATCACCTAGTCCAACCCCCTGCTCCAGCAGGGACACCCAGAGCACGTGGCACAGGGTGGCATCCAGGTGGCTTTGGAAGATCTCCAGAGAAGGAGACTCCACAGCCTCTCTGGGCAGCCTGTTCCAGGGCTCTGTCATCCTCACAAGAAAGTTCTTCCTCACATGGGGATGAAACTGATGGCTATGGTGCTAATGCTCCCACAGCCCAGAATATTTCTGGGATAATGTACACAGAGAGGGGAAAAAAAAGATATATATTTTCCTAAGGAAATCCTTGATGCTAACAGCCCTGGCTAGGCTCCTAAGGCCAAGAGGCAGCATTGCACCAAGGAGGCAGGCAAAGGAGAAGCGCCAGTCCTGCTGGATCAGATTAGCGGCGGCGAAGAGGAGCCGCTGTTTGACACTAAACACCCAAACCCGCCGGGCGGCCCTCACTCTGCAGTCTGGGGAGCACTGAGGCCTTGCTGCTTTGGCAGGAAAAACACCCGGCCCTGGCGAGAGAGGGGTGGCCAGGAGGTCAACCCGCCACGGCCCGGTTGAGCAGAGCCTCCTCGGCCCCTTGCTGAGAGCCGCGCTGAGGTGCCTCAGCCGCGGGCGTTGTGGCCGTCCGAGGAGGCGCGCGCCGCCTGACTGCGGCCCGCACCCTCCCACCTGAGGGAGCGTATCTGCACATCACACGTTGCGAGAACACGTAAACACTCGCCGCCTTCAAACGGCCCGCGACGATCGCCCCGTGCGAGGCGACGTTTGCGAGCTCACGTACGCAGCCGCCTCTGAACCTTTGCATTTAAATGTTGCTGGCCCAACATGCAAGGGAAATCAAAAGAAGTCAAAAAACCTCCAGAAATGTAGTCTCCAAATGAAACTGCTTGCACACCATTGAGTAGGTTAGGAGAAGAAAAGCCGCTCTTTATTTTCTCGTGTCTTAGTGAATATCGAACGGTCTTAATTGCTTGATGCATTAGAGATAAGAACGAAGGATGTGAATTGACTATTCATTTGTGGGAGCACAGCACTAATTCCAGATGCGCTCTTGGGCTGAAAATGATAAAATACTGGCTGGGGGGAACAAAGGAAGGCAAAGATGGGAAGACAGGACAACCGTACAGCATTGCTGGAAAGAAATGCTTCTTTCAAAAGGAAAAGGTTTGCTTTCTTCACATGGCTAAGGAATAAGAGGCAGAGAATTCCTAAAAGATAGGCTGTTTTGATACTATTAATACACTAGATGGAAAACATTTTTTTTTTGCCAAAGGTCATGGGAGCATCTATATCTTGGCTACCATTAAAATATTTTTTTAAAAAATCAGTCTCATCTCTTGCTGATGATTCCTTTAAATGAAGCTTTGAGGTATGAGAGCCTCATTCCAACAGCCATAAACATAGTTGAACACAGCCATGCTATTTGGTTAAATTATCACATACATTGACCATCTTCCTTTTATGGCAGCAGTATAGGCTCCATTGCCTGACTTGGATGTCTCCCTGGAGAAAAAGGGGAATCCTGAGAAAGACGGGAAGTCCCATCCACTGGATCTCCCCAAAGGCTGGGAACGTCCTGCTGGAAATTGCATTCACGTCCTCAGCATCCCCCTCGGACTCCCTCAGGCACGGGAGAAGGAGGTATTTCACACGCTAGACCTCCCAGTCTTGGGCGTTACAGCACGGCCTCGGCCTCGGAGGGAGGACCGCGGTGAGGAAGCAGCGATGTGAGCTGCAGCTCAGCCAGGCCTTTCCCAGCACTGGAAACGTGACGGGTGGGAAAGGTAGCTCAGAGGGCAGCTCAGAGGGGCCTTCTCGCATGCGGAGGAAACGGAGCGTATCCCGGCCCCTGTTTGCAGCAGGAGCGCTGTGGGAAGTAAAGCACATCCCGACCCCTTCCCGCTGCCACAACTCCCAGGCAAGGACAGGGAGAGCTGCGAGCATCCGTGCCAGCTGGGGCTGTTCCTGCAGCACAGGCGAAACGCCCTGGAGTTACCAGCGCTGCTGCTCCACAGCAGGAGAAAAGTCTCCTATCTGAGGAAGCATCTCCTGCGCAGAGCGCTGGTGGCTGCGAGAGGCACGCAATAAAAACAGGGTGGTAACTGTAAATAGCCTGGATCTTTTTGGCTGCGCAGAGCCCTGTCGGAGCCACCAGGCAAGGCACGGCTGCTGCCTCCAGGGACCTGCAGTCTAATTTGGACCGATAACACCAACGTTGCCAGCACGCACACCTGCCTGGTCAGGAGTGCCAGGCAAAAAGATCACATTTGGGGATTAATAAAAAAAAAAAAAAAAAATCTTTCTTCCCCACAAACATTAGAGGCTTTTGAACCCATTCAGTCATGGCATTTTCACACGAGTTTTGGTTAGGTAAATAAACTGCTTTTCATAAACTTTGTGAGACCTCCCAAGCCATTTCTTAAATGTAGATTAATTGCAGAACAAAGAGGTGACAGTTTTACTGAGAACTTTCTTCTTTGAGGAAGGTTCTTCAGGTTCTTCACTTGCTGCTAAAAAAAAATTGCACTTCATACCAAGACTGTCTTAAAAAAACGCTACCTTGAACGCGTGCCCTCTCTCTGCAGAGAAGGAGCACGAGCTCTAAACTGTGGCTCCTTCGGAATCCACTCTCTGTAACTGAAACAGTAACTGCTAAAATTTGATATCTAAGACCCAAGATGGCGTTTATAGTCATGGAAAGCATAAACGAGGCTACCTTTTCTAAACAAACCTATCTGAATTTGGCCTGCATCACACTGGACCAGGTAACTCCTCTGCCTTGAGACTGAAGCATAACCTCAGTCCTCAGATACTTCAACCATTCCTGAGATTTATAGAAAGCACAAGACTTTGGTGTCCCTGGGAGCAGAAGGCTTTTTTTTTTGCCTTTTTACGGTTAAAAAAGAAAAAAAGAAAAAAAAAAGAAAAAAGCCCCACCTCAGTACACTGAAGTAGTATTTGATATATACTGAACTCCACCCTTGTCTTTGCTCCCTGTGTTTTATGAATAAGTATTTCAGCTCCTGAACCCTTGATCTCTCTTCCCATAAAATGCTGTTGCAAAAGCCAGCTCATATTTTCCACATGCATGGAGAAGTATTTGCTACCCATTCAGCACCTAAAATAAACACACACACTTACTCAGCAGCTTTCTCTCTGACCCCCTGTAAGCTAATGATTTGGGTTTGTTTTCTATTGTGCTTAAGTTTCTTCTTTTTAGGCTTTTCATTTCTAATCGCCATATTTTCTTTGCCATAGTCAACTTCTGGAGGGCAGCAGACAGCTCGAGAACAACTCGGCAAACCATTAAACCCAGTATGGTGGTAGTGGTGGTGGTAGGCGGGGGTTACATTCTCGAGTTAATCAGAAATTAGAGTACAGATGAGCTATTATCTAATTAAAAAAAAAGTCTTAAAATACAGCAAGTAGCAAGTTAGGGAAGGAGGAGTTAAGTGGGACGTTTGGGAAATTATAAATGTAGAGTAACTATATGTTCATTTCAAAAACGTTCTCCAGCTGTTATGCACGAGTATTTTTTCTTGAAAATACAGGGAAAAAAAAAAAAAGCCCTTGTACTCTTGTACTACTTGTCCTAGACAGAGCTTTTGGCTCGTGCGACACTGCTCTGGTGACACTGGGTACACGATATGCTGTCACAGACTGTGCTGGTCTCTCCCAGTGGGTCAGCAGCATTGCATCACTTCCAGGGAAACAATACAGCTGTCTCTCCACTTTAATTATTTATTTATTTATTTTTCTCTCTTTACTTTTTTTTAAAGTGATAGTTAATTCCACCACACTAAATAATCTGGAGCGTGCATTTTAGCTCGGTGGTAGAGGTAGGTACCCTGTATCCCCCGTGCAGGCTAACCCCGTTAGAGCATCCTGCTTTTTAGGCACACTTCCTTTTCACACCACAGGCACATTTGGAAAAAAAACAGCCCTCGCTCAGTGTCACGATTAAGCTTAAAGATTGGCAGCCCCGTTATTGACTGTCGTTATCCCCTTAGGCCGCTGGGATTACTGCTTTCACTGACCATTATCAGCGCTGGCTCCCGAGCTGCGCTGCTTTAAATGGCTTCTCTGCGGCCCCAGCTAATGGTGAATTCTGCTAAAAGGCCTCAGCAGCAGCCGTCAAATCCCAGCAGCAAAACACAGGAAACTTTCTTCCGTGTGAACACAGCAGCTAAAATAGGTGTGATAAATGTTCGCTGCCGAGGACGCAGCCTGCGGTTACGCGCGGTGGCCGCAGCCTCGCTCGGCTCCCGGCGCTGCTGCCGGAGATGGTCTCCGCGTTGACATTGTGACTCGGGAAGTTCCCCTTTTCCAGCTTTATCAGTTATTTGCCCGCTGCAAACCTGCCGAGTGCTGCTCTTTCGAAGGCAGGGGAAAGTCAGGGCTGTTTATGGGCGCTTCTCGTTGTTTTAATGAGTTGGTGAAAGGCAGCAGAGATGATGATGACTATACTGTGTTTTGGGAAAACTTTCAGAAGACCCACTGTAGTTTCCTTAAAAGTAAAATAATATATGAGGTAAAAATCCCTTTCTTCCGTGTTTGCACAGACTGTCCCTTTGGGTGAGCCAATAATTGTAATCTTCTTGTAATGCCAAGAAGATTTCCAAATGACAGAGCTGTTGTGTCCCCATTCTCAGGAAAACAACAGAAATAACAACAGCAAGACCCTGACATCTCTCCAGAGCCCCATCTTTTCATTTCAACAATTAAATACATTATCAGAAGATTCAGTATCAGCTGCAAAAGCTCTCGCTGAAACCTGCAAGCTACATACTTGTTCAACCAGATTCACGTTACCAGCTTTTCTCTTTCCCTTCACTGTGGCAAGAGCAACAATTTAATTAGACAGGGAAAGAAAAAAAAAGAAGCCCGTATTATTTATAACCGTAGCGCAAGGCATTATTTTTAGCCAAACAGCTCTTAAGGAGGAAGCAGTGCCTAGACCGATTTTCATGTACAACTTCCTGCATTTGTGATTCGGACCTGAATTTCACGCACAAGGTTAATCTTGGTTTTGATCCTCTCGACCTGAGCTAACACACAGCCGGCCTGGTTTCAGTGCCTGCGGCTTCGCTGCTTCCTCGTCCTCCAGACATAAGCCCAACAGGTACCCTCAGCTTGCAAAACCCACGAGGCTTTGGCCAGCACAGCCCCTGCTGGCAAGGCAGGACATAAGCCTGTCAGTCGCCTCTGCCTCCCAGGAGAATTTAGGGGGTCCGAGCGCTGCGCTAGGAGGAGGGGACGTATCCCCTTACTGGAACGCGCTGTGCGTAAACAGACGCTGCGGTCACAGGCTGTTCTGTGCCCTGGAGTGCCGATAACAGCAAGAGGGCTCAGATTAGAAGTCCTCTGTCTGCGGGGATAGTTTGGGCTTTTTTTTTTTTTTTTCAGATCCAAACTATATTTGACTTTACTGTCAAGTATTTCGGTGCAGCTGCTATTCTCAGGTTCTCCTAAAATACACACAGTGGGTACTGTACTATTACACATATAAACATCTACCTTCCTACCGCAGCTATTTATAATTAAAATAACTTTTCTCCATTTCTGATTTCCTCTCTCCGGGACCCATTCTCCAGCACACAGGAGTTGCTTTCAAAACTGCACCCAGAAACAAGCTTTAACGTGAAATAACGATAATAAATTTTAGGTTGGTCAGAGGCTTAGAATTTAATGTCCAATCTCCCTAATGGGTGACCTATTAGCCCTTCTTTTGAACAGGGCTTGACCTCTGTTTGCTGCTTCATGAATTAGAAAGATTTAGAAAAAAAAAATTTTAAAGGCAGCAATGGGTTTGGACAAGGGTCCCTGTCATTTGCTGTTCCCTTAGATATCATCAGAGTTGGTTTTGGTCTCTCCTTCAGTTGACGCTTGACTTACTGGGTCCTGCCCAGGCTTTGCCTGCTCAAAAGAGCTGACCCAAGTGCAGCCGCCCCAGCCCAGAAGGGCAACGTTTCGCTACAGCTGCACCAACAAGGGCACGTCTTACACCAGCCCGAAACTCACCCCTCGGGGAAGCCAGTTCCTCGGGCTGGGTGCTCCCATCTAGCTCGCAGACAGGTTAATGTCCTTTGGATGGACTTTAGCAGCCTGGTGCCCTGCCCTTCCTCGTCCATCTCCTCAAGTAACCACCAGCAAATAATTAACGCAGCCTGTGGTGAAGTCTCCTTGCTGCCCCATGGAATAGGATCTCAAGTTCAGCATGCAGCTTCTTTGCCCCAAATTTACCATTTCCTAGAAATCCTTGTGTGGACAGCTGTATTTTATACAGTATGACCAGCTGCATAAACAGAAGGGAGTCCCGGGGCTACATCCCTTGCAGCTAAGTGAGAGTGAACACAGCAGTTACGGTCATGCTGCGATGACCCCGGATTTGGGGAAGATGGTTCTGGTGCCCCAGATTCACTAATCCCGTGACACTGCCCCAGTGCAGCAGGAGGAAGCTCATACCACACACCCCTGAATATGAATTTTCCGTTTCTGAAACAGAACTGACACCCACAGGCTGGATCCCAGCCACAGGGGACTGCATTAGCACTTCAGCCAGCACCTCCAGCAGAGCGTTTTGGGAACTCTGAAACACACTCTCTCTGCTCTGTCCCCTGCACGGAGCTGCTGCCGGCTCTGTTCATTTACCCATCCTTAAAATGAACTACCCAACCAAATTGTCTTTGGGAGACAAGAACAAGCTCCATTTAGCTCAAACTGAACCAGTTTGTGGTGCCAAGTGGTTGGCAGTGGATGATCTAACTTCAGTACCCAAGGAAAGCTGTCCATTATCAAGATTATTCCTAGACTTGGATGGCACTGCCACCAAATCACAACCACACAAAAAAACATTATTTATCTGGTCTGTTCCTCAAACAGGACCTAAACCCGGGTCTAGCACCACGGGACTGGAGCTAGTGCAACTTGGCAGCCCTAAGGAGCACGCTCCCCTCCAACAGCCACAGCACAGCTGTCCTGCTGGGGTTGGGCCCAACAAAAAACACTTGGGCACACACTCATCCTGAACCTCACACTTCCTTACAAAATGTGGTAGTTTTCCTCAACAGCAGTTACTTCACATGAGTTTTAAGGGTCTCTTCTCTTTGTTTGCAAATTCGTCTTCCTTTATCACGTTGCATGAGCACTTCACAGGAAAACGTGCCTTTTAGATTGCAATTCATTAAATGTGTGGATGGGACAACGTAACTAAATAGAGAAAGCATTGGAGACTGGAAGTGAAGTTTGTGACTAGATACTCCAGATGCCTCTGAATGTCAATAAATCAGCAAATACTGTCCCTGCTTGCCTGTGCTGTCTGTGGTGCTTCCTCTGAAGCCCATCGCTGGTACTGGTGCTTCTCCTGGCACTGCTTTACTTTTTTGTCTCCTCAGACACCAAGTGACGTGTTAAGGTTCTCATAGCTACAAAGGCTCGTACTTTTTAACTGGAGTAAGCTTCCACACGTGATGTGCGGCATGGAAAATAGAAGTCACTGAAACTTCTCCACCCTCTGCAAACCCATGCGAACACCTCAGCTACCATCAGCAATACGACTGTTTTCAAATCCACAAACCAACTCCCAGTTTGTATTGTTGCATAAATACTTATCTGCAGTTTAAATATGTACATCTGATATTTTTCAAAAGTGTGCACGCTGCAAAAGAGAGCAGTTTAAACATTACATAGACGTCTCCAGCAGAATTCCTGGGTCCTTTAATGTTACACAGCTATAGCTTTGTCTGACAGCAACGAGTGCCTGCAGAAATATCCCATCGAGTCAGCACTACAGTTTGGGAAAACTGTAAATGATTACAGAATAATGTCCTGCAATCAAAGAACAAAATGTGTGCTGTAGATTAATCACTTTCCAAGACTGGAAAGGAAAAGATAGGATTGGGAGATAAATCTGGTTGCGGTGTTTATGCAAGCGTATCACGGTTCTTAGTACTCAATGTCCCAGAACTTGCAGAGGAAGTAAACAATGTTCTGTGTGTGTGTGTGCCTGCACTCGCAACCCTAAATATGACAACCCGTGAAGCATGCCTGCCTTCAGTTATGAAACGCTCACGGCAGAGGTCTCCCAGTTGCTGGCTATCATGCTACTGCCCAAGAAAATCGAAAACAAAGAACCCGTTCACATTTCTTTTCAGCACTTCAAATTTTTCTCAAAAATTGTAGCAGCATGCCCACGGACTCCTAAGCTCTTTTCCCCCACGCTGCATTAGCAGCCAGAGCATGCAGTGCATTAGAAGGCAGCGACTGTAAGCACTTCTTGTTGGGATTTACTTCTGGAGGCATGCGAAGGCAGCCTACATTCCCAGTGTCCCTCTAGCACAGAATCACGCTGCTTTTGGCTGCTTAAGCAATGCCAGCTTTCATGCATTCCGCATTTTTTGTGTAAACATATTTACATTTGTAACTCCTCGCTGGCTTAGTACTGCATAGACGTTTTGAGGAAAGCCCTACTAGCACTAGAATTAAATGCAACACTGACAGTCAATTACACGCCAAGTAAACAACAGGCAATCTGAATTATGGGGGCTGCATTTCCACAGAGCGTTTCCAGTGACTTCAGCAAGCACGAGCTAACATAAACTGTGTGTCAAATTAAAAAGACAGGGGAGCAACTTTTAAGACCTACTCAGATCTTTCAGACAGAAGCAGAAAGCGCAACACTTGAGCCGGAGAAGCCGCATCACCGCGCGCTCATTTGTCACCTGCGAAGAAGCACATGCAGAATCTGTTAGGTCATAAGTTACAAGGGTCTGAGCGTGTCGCATATGTCTGCGCTGCAGCGCAGCAGTGCAAGGGAGGCCTCGGTTTAGATCATGGGCTGCACGGGGGAAACAGCAGGCTCCCGGGACACCCGCCTGCAGAAGTGTGCAGCCTGTGCTACACTGTGTGGAGTCCTCTCAGCACCGCTCACGCCACCGTTACCACAGGAGAAAGAACATAAAAGAGCAGCACCTCCATGCGGAGCTTCCGATGCCACTGCCTGCGTCGGAGGGGACCAGGACATCGTGCAGTGATTCCCTGTTCGGTGGTGACAATTCTCTAGCAAACGTGTTTTTCCACAAACAGCTGATAATATTTTGCTGAAGACATTAAGCGAGAGGCAATACGAGGATATGCGCTGCAACAGTGCCGCATATAGGGAAAATACGTTGCAGAAACTGGTTATTTTAGTTGCCGCCTCGCTGCAAATATCTGGCTCTGTATTAAAACCAATTAACAATAATCTACTAATAACAAGACTGCGATGTAGCCTCAAGAACCCCCTAAAGCAAAATCCTGCCAATGCCAGCGATCGATCCAGCGACGTGTCCCGACTCAATGGCACAGGCGCCTCCAGTTCTTGGAAACATTACATCCAGTCTAATTCCCCGCCAAGGTCAGAGCCGCTCGGAAAAGCCCTGCCACCGCAGCCCACAGCTCTGCCACTGAGCAGCCGCCGTCGGCAGCTGTGGGGACGCGAAGCTCTGTGCCTGAACAGCCCACGACTACCACCAGCAAGGCCCTCGACCTGCTGAGCGCCCCGAAATGGCTCGGGGAGCAGTGACGGGGGTTGAAATCCAGCAGAGGAGCAAGAGGGTGCCGGGTCTGCCGGGGCCGCACGCGCCGGTGGTGATGGAAGGAAGGCAGGCCACTCCGCTGCCCCAGTGAAGGCCCCTCGTGACAAAGTTCGGAGCAAGGGAGCTAGAAACTAAGGTTGCTCACACCATTAAAGGACTCGGTCAACAAGACGCTTTCTCCAGACTGCAAACGCAGCTAAGCCGGGCCTAGTGAAAGAAGCAGGAGGCTCTCGCAGCCAGGGCCTGGGACGGGCTGCTGTGGCGCAAGGTACCACCCCGCAGTTTTCCACGCCAAACCGGTGTGAGTTTCTCAGTCCAGTGCTGATCTCAAAAAACAGCATTTCATTCTTCTAGGTACCATTTACCAGAGTCATTCAAGTCAAGGCATGGCACCAACAGCTGGGACAGAAGATAAATAAAATAAAACCAGGGAGGTATGCACTGTGAGATACAGAATGAGTATCATGGACTACGTACTTTCATATCTTACATCTTATCAATGACGAACCTCTAATGTCTCTTTTCTCACCAATGGAGAAGGAAAAAAACAGTCCCTCACCATGGAAATTGTAACAATTACAGCACGGATGTATAGCCTAACCCTTGGAGCAGCTCATGTTTAATTTCTCTTCTCATTTTGGTGGAGCATCACGGCAAATAGCCACTGGTGCAGGTTACTGAACTAGCACATGCTGAGGAAGCAGCCTGCCGTGGAAATGCTGCCTGAACTCTAGCACAAAGGCCTGAACTCTAGCACAAAGGCAGATCCTCCATTTGCTGGCAGGACTGAGCAGTTTGCACAGTATCAGCAGAGGGAATGGGACTATCGGAATGACTAAGGACTTGGACACCAGCAGCACCAGCAGTGACTACTTACCCGCGGGAGGATCACTTAAATACATAAACACTGCCGTAAATTATAGGTGGTGCTACGAGCCCCACCTGTACTTCACATTGTCCAACACTTCCTCTTATAAAACTCTGTTCCCAATTGCTAATAGCTTTGCAAACTTGTACTGAAACTAGGATTAGAAATAGGATAAGCAGGGATAGGCACGGTGCTGGATACAGGATGTCCCGGAGCAGGAGTGACACAGGAGTGACACTTGCGTGGCACAGATGAGCACATGTGTCACGACTCATTGCGCAGTCCCAAGCACTTGGCTTTTATAGCAAAACCTTCTTCAGGGTAGGTGGTGGTGCCAGAGCACTCTTATTTAATACTTCTGTTTGGCACTTGGGTAAGCAGTGAGAACTATCCGCAGAGACACCAGGAGCCTGCAGCTACTGCTCAAGCCATGCAAAATCCAGCTTCCTGGCTCCGTAACTGCTGTCAGAAAGTGGGAAAGGCCCAGGTCTGCCCATGTCCGGATCCCAGCCACTGCATTGTGTTGCTTCTGGAGAGATTTCTGCTGCTTCCTGCATGTCCGTACCCCACATGGAAGAAATAGTGGCTTGATACTTGACATGGTGTCCTGCAGAAACCAAGGAAACTCTCCTCTTGCAGCCCTTAGAGAGCTTTGGAAAAAAACAACAACAAAAAACACCAAACAAAAAAAACCCAAACACACACCCAAAATGTCAATCCAGAAACCAGGCACTCAGGACTGGATACATTTAGTAAGATGCCATGATTCAGCTACAATCAAAGGAAATCCATACTTAATCTCTCCAGTAACTGTTATCCTACCCCTGCTTGAGGGGATTGTTGTTTCCTCCAAGCTGAGTGCACTGAATCCACACTAGTTCCCCGTTTATCCCTTTTTTTGTTTTTCTTTAATTGGAAAGCACTGGCATGTCACATGCTCGGTACCAGTCTAAATAAATAAATAAATAGATAGATAGATAAAATGGCACAAGAAAAGTTTTTGCCAAGGTTGAATCCTACAGAGCTGCTGCAGAAAGCCCAGATGCACGTTTTCTCCTGGCCAAATACATGTTGTTTTCACTGCTTAAATCCTTGGAGCCAACAACTGCGAGTGACACTACAGGGCACGTTGTTCTAAACGGACAAAGAATTTGATGTTATGCCTGAGTTTTGCAGACACGTTTGCACTTTTGCTCGCTCTCTGAATAATTTACAGCACTGTTTCACTCATGCCAATTTCCTGCACATGTGAGAGGTACGAAATGCTCAAGCTCTAGTCAGGGCAGATCTTGTAGGTAAGATTTTCCATTATTAAAAAAGAAAATATATTTTTTCAGCTTCCATTTTTGGACACCATAGACTCCACCTGGGCTGATCAGTTGGTAATACCCCTCTGCATTTGAAGCTATTTTTCTCCTTTCACCACCCACATTCATCTGGGACTTACTCAGTATTATTCTGACACTTGTCCGAAACAGCAAACAATTTCTGTAACTGCACAATAAGCAGAGCGTGTCCCAACAGAGGCACTTTGTCATCTAAGAATCCCCCGTTCGTAACGGCCAGCTATAAACTGAAATATAACGTGAAGAAACTCGTAGCAGTGTTACGGGTAGCTCCCTCTTTATCAGAGGCCGTTCCCTGCTCTCAGGACGACATTTTAGCAGCACCAAGTACATTTCTGCGCTTTGGCCTTCTGTCATCAGAAAGAGGGGGAGATTTATGCCCTTTCTGCTTCTAAATTAGACTTCCCCCACTGTAGTCTTCTAAATTAGACTTCCCCCACTTCNGCGCTTTGGCCTTCTGTCATCAGAAAGAGGGGGAGATTTATGCCCTTTCTGCTTCTAAATTAGACTCCTTCCCTGCCCTATTTTATATTCTTCCTGATGGGTCCCTATTTTGTATTAAAAAACCCCGCTATCACTGTGTTGCAGAGCAGAAGACCTTTCCAGAGGAGAGAGGAAACTCCTGCCACTGAATCAAGTGGCAAGAGGCAACTTAGTGGCTAAAACTGCAAGACTGAAATATTCTACCCAGCAACAGATTCATTTCCAGCAGGAGTTGATAAAATTATAATTTGCTGTCCAGAAAAGACTACAACGTTAAACATTAGGAAGTCAAAATAGGTCATACGATCAGCACTATTCCCCCTTCGTTTTAAACACAACACAAAGCAGTCAAGCAGTTTCTCTTAGCAGTTAGCATCATCTTGGTCTCCTCTGTGTCTAAAATACACAGGACAACCGGAGCTGCTCCTACCGTACAGCAACCCAGGCTCTGCTCCCTGCTGTCACTGGCTTTTACATTAAACGCATGGAGGTGAAATCTAGTCTTTGCTAATTGCAACCACAATCATTTTCTTTAGTTTTCCAATTCCTCGGTTGATCACCCCAAATTCACCTAAATATCACCCCACTTCCCCGCTGACTACAATCAAGCCCCGTATGGATGCATCCAACCTGATGCATTTGACTGCTAAAGAAGATCCCACTGCATCCTCCGACCAGGAGAGCAGCTACCTGATGGAACCTGTAAGAAGGTGAAATGGAAACAGCCCCCCAGGGAACAATAGAGTTTGAGAGATCTTCCCTGGATGTGCAAAGTCTGACATATGCTTCAAATGCATTTCAATTTAGAAAAATGTTGGGAATATTTTATTTATGTTTCTAATTAAGTAAACAGTATGCTTCCTCCACCTGCTCCATGCTATCCCACCAGGCCCAGTAGACATCAGATGTCTATAAAACATAAATCAGGTTGATTTACTTCCTACTGCTCGTCTGCAGAATCTTCCTCCAAGTCCTGCACACACTACCTTATGGCCTGAACACTTTCCCTTTTTCTGGTATGTAAAACAGCCTCCTTCTTGATTTTCAACTACCTTCTTAAGCACACTATTCCTTCCCCAGAGCCTTCCACAAAACAGCTCCTCATACAAGACTTCTCTCTTACTTTAAGTGTGCAAACCTTTTAGTACATTCTTATCAGAAATATTTTCACAAGACATAAACTGGGTCATAGGAGCAGTAGGGCAAGAAATAAGTCATACTATGCTTTGTGAGGTGAGAATCACACACTGACAACATAATGATGAAAATAATCAGAAAATCAGATCCCAACTAGGCTAGAAACCTCTGGGCTTTCATTCAGGTCTCTCATACGATGTGCATTTTCAAATTTAATAGTTTAGATATGACCTATATATCTGGGCTACGTATATGCCTCGGACTATGCAAAGGCAGAAACTGCTCGCACCAGATTCACACAGAGCTTTAGAGTTTTTACAGCTTCTCAGTGGCAACATCTCTCCTGGCATCCACGTTACCCTCCTACAAAGGCAGAGTGGGAGCAGCAAGCTCTCTTCATAGGTCCCAATGAATACTTAAAGAACCACCATTCACTTTGAAACCTGACATGTCAGACACATGGTTTTGAGTCCTCCCACAGGGTGAAACTTTTAAACATAACAGATCGTGTTGCACAAAAACAGGGACAGTGGCTTTATGTGTCTCAGTTTACATGCATCTCAGGACACAACTTGAACTGGTGTCACCTTCTCCTATGAATTCTTGGAAAAAAAAATTAGCTAAGGTCCACGGCAGTTTAACAGAACAAATAACAGGTTATAGGTTTTCAGGAAACCACATCACTGTTCTCAGAGCAAAACCAATCGGCAAAAAAAAGGTGATAATGTCGGAGCCTGTTAAAGCCTCACACAAAGACATTCTTTGTTTAGCAGTATCAGAAGCCAATTTTATGTACTAAGCATATCTAGAACTTTATATGTGCAACTGATAAATCCTCCATGAAGTACTAGCAAATGTATTTACATGAGATATGGGATCAAGCGCAACTTTACAAATACCCACAAAGTCAGAAATTTTTGGTCTGAATTAAGTCTTGCATTTTAAGGTATGTTTACACTGCAAACTTCATATGAGAAAGTGGGGCTTAATGTCAGAACATGCTTTTGGAACACTGAATGCCTGCCTGAAGAGCTAGCGTGGAGAGAAGAAATCAAATAGCAGGTTTTCAGAGCGCCAACGTGCAGCAGGAGCATGTATCAAGATAATGCAGTCCCTACTCCAAATAAAATGAATATGGCTCTGGGAGTCATATCCTAAAATGATTTATTTAAAATAATATATTTATTATATATATATTAATAAATAATATAAATGTGTCAGCCTGGCGAGGCCCCAGCTGGAGACCCGTGCGGCTGCTGTCGCTCACCGCGGGTGCATTTCCCCTCTGACAAAACACTCCCACCTTGAGTGGCACCCGTCCCAAGTTTTCAAGACCTCCCACTTCCCTGAAGTGGGTCCCAAGAAGTGGCACCCACATTTCCAAGTATCCCAGTATTCCAACTGCTGCAAGAGAGAAGGGACCATTTCATAATTCACATAGCACGTTCTGATCAGGCGAGCAATTACTTCATTCGTTAGTGCAACTCTGTTACAAGAATTAATCTTCACAAGGCATTTCTTTATCAGTACAATCCCCTAAAAGGCAGTTCGCTACCAGGGAAATCTCACAAAGGCATTTTTTTATAACAGCAGAAATCTTCAAATGGCCTTTATTTTTAATCGGTATGGACATATAGATAAAGAAAAAATGCACCAAAAAGCAAAGTCCAGGTGGGACACACACGTGTTAACTCCTGGCAGCCTCCAACTCCGCGCAAAGCAGCGCTGCGGGCACGTTTGAGCAGACTTGTGAGGGGACGGCACCAAGATAAGAGCCACCAGCAGCAGGAGGTACCGCCTGGACGGAAGGCGATGGCCACACGGCAACGTCCTTCGCCTCCCATGCCACGGGAAGGCAGCTCCCTCATCGTTCCCCGACATGCATGAGGCGGTGCGTCATGCAGCCGCTCGCCCCGTGCCAGCCCCACGGAGTGCCTGCCCCTACACTGCCGCTCGTGGGGGCTGCGGCGCAGTCAGGACTCAGCCAGGCATCAATCACGCGGTGCCTCGCAGTTGCCCTGGCAAGAGGCAAGGAAGGAAAAGTGGGGTAGGATGCACCGGCTCTGGAGTTTCCTCACACCGCAATGAGGAATTGGGGAACAGAGAATTGGGGAATGGATTTTTTTTTTT